>OZ026612.1:122418070-122473070 GCA_964020975.1 Hermodice carunculata | reverse complement strand
CCTCGAGTAAAAGCACACAGGTGTAGCCAAGTGGGCCTTGATTGATCAGGCAGCCATCTTGTGTCAATGCGAGTGAACGGAATAGTTTACAAACTGAAAGTCAACGTCTGTTTTACCAGATTAGAAGATGAAAGTAAGGGTTAACATTATTGTTCACGATGACATCCATTAGGCTTTACTTTTCAGGCAAAATTGAATAAAGTAGAGAAGTATACACAGATGCCACAAAACATTTGTCAATGTTCACGACAAAGAAACACAGTGTTTCACTTCCTCCTTTTTTCAGCGGTGCTTGCTTCAGATCACACCTTTTGATGGAAGCTGTAATTAGGACTTGAATGAGCTATGTTGCCGTATATCGTAGTACAATGGCTTTTGTGTAATACCAAACATTTCAGACAGATACCTAGGTAACAGTTTTAAAATTAATCTATAAGCAATACTGATAAATATTTGTTGCCTTTATTCTATTAATCTACGAATAAATATTTTTCCTTTATATCCGCGGGCAACATTTGAGATATTGTATGGGTTTAAACTGCTCCTAGATTTATGATGACATGCTCTTCTTGCCTAATTTTTTATTTAGGTAAGGAATGATTTTGCATACCTTTGGCGCTCTCAGAGATGTTAGACGCTCCTCTGCCTCCTTTGCTAGGTGTGTCAGGAGAACTAAGGCAAAATTTGAATAATTTGACAGGGTTTTATACGGTTCCAAGAGCGCCACCTTGTCTTTTTATAGACTTTTAGTGTGTTCCATTGCGTAGTCTACAGCTGTGTGGGTAAATGGAACAACGTTGCTTGTGTGTACTGCACATTACCTATTGAGAAAATCTTGCCATAACCTGGTCTGTGGTTTCCAGGTCATGCACACGAGCAATGCATATCCCAGAACATAGCATGATACAGTCTGTTATGTGCACATGTCATGATGGATGGAAATTCATATACTGTGCATAGAATCTGGGCTATTTCCTACAGATTCTAACCACTTTTTATTTGTGGTTAATGCATCGCCATAATAATACTGGCATATAAATCATTATAAGACATTATTCAACAGCATTCAATCACATATATTTACATTCCCTTTATTGTTTAACATTGAAAGAATAGGAACTGTTGTTTTCCTCACCATCTCATGAAGACATCGTCTACACGCGAGTCTGCACGCGCCAGCTATGCAGCCCCTTCACAATTTTATACGCCAGTACATTGGGCACTACTTTTCTTTTCATTCATAAATCCTGTGCGCCCTCTCGCGGATCTCTGTTCACTGCTCGCATCAGTCTGAGATGCATCCGAGGTGCAAGTGCAATGGTGTTAATCTTGTATTCATTGTGTTATTCTGGGTATTTTATCCCAAAAATAACTTACTTGTATACTTTTTCCCTAATGTGAACGAATCTTGTATTTTGTAAAGCTATCTGTTCAAATAAATGAACATTTACAAAGGGACTATTTTTCTTTCCTGTTTGTTGCTTTTGGGATAGACTGGTTGCCAGGTAACGGGGGCGTGGTTAGCGCTTATCTTTCTATTGATCACACCCCCCTTAAACCAAGGCAATTTAGGTGGAAAAAACGTTCTTTGGCGATCGTGCATCACTTGTATTTATTATCAAAAATCAAAAAAATAGGAAAAAATGTAAATATAATAAATAAACTTCATTGTCATTGTTTTCATGAGCGCTTCATCCAAAATACCAGCCATAAAGTTTTCCTCACACGCTCATGAAAACAATAACAATGAAGTTTATTTATTAAGTATATAAGATGTTTTGAAGTGTCAGTTTTGTTATTTCCTAAACTTTCCCCTACAATCTCAAACGTGTCAAATTCAAAGTCCTGCAATGGAAAGTGGTTCTCTTCCCTACTCTGTCTACGTACATTTTATCTCACGCACATAACATGTTTTGAAGGGTTCATTTGTTTTTTCCTATGCTTTCCCCTACAATAAAGTGTTTGTTGTTTTGAAATGCCTAAATGTGCTGTTCCCTACACTGTCTACCTGCATGTAATCACATGCACATAACACTTTCCCCTACAATGTCAAAAAAGCCGAATTAAGATTCCTGCAATGGTTAAGGTCTATTGTTTTAAAAAGTGTGCTTTTCTCTACACTGTGTATCTACTGTCATACATAAGCACAAAACATGTTTTGAATTGTCAATTTAGTTATTTCCTACACTATCCCCTACAATGTCAAAAGAGCCAAAATTAGATTTTTAAAATAGTGTGGGGAATTGCTATATTCAGTAATTAAAAAAGTTGATCATGGGCAATACTCAAGAAATAAGCACAAAGCTTCTCTTGTGATGCTGGTTAGGGAAACCAGTTTCCCTGGTGTGTGGCATGTATGACCTGTTCCCAGGCCATTACTAGTCTTATGTACTAAATCCAGTTGGGCATCATGCCAGTGTCAAGGGACGTATTGAATCTTCTCACTTCATCATGAAATTGACAGATTCAAGTTTCCTAGGAAGGGTCGATGTGCTGTGTAAACACCATGCTTGGCTTGACAGACATCTGTTACCTTTGTACACCACACTGCAACATGTTGTTTTCATCATGATTCCCCAGCTGAAATAACTCAAACCACAGGTCAAACAAGGCCTGAATGGCCTCCACACCTGGTGGTGAGCCACATAGCTCTGTTATAGTGGTAGCCATAAGGGCCCATATCCCTTTGTTTGTCCATAACCCCTTTCCCATGTGTATTTGGTGTGAAAATGACTTCCACCGCACAGGATACTGGGATGTGAAGAGGCACAAGCTGCAGAGTTGCCTATCTAAAACACTCTGTTGCTAGCATTTGGAAATGGACTGTAGCTCAACAGAGAGCATACAAACACCATAAAAATATAATATTAAATGACTTTAATATGTATATGCTCTTGAAGGGTTAGCTTTTCTGACCAATTATTTAGCTTGGAAGTGGAAAAAATAGCGGTTCATTTTTCCCAACTTTCATGCATTTAGCATGGAATAGATAGGGAATGCGGTCCCTGACTGCATGGTGTCTCTACCAGTGCCCCCTTCCTATCTGGAAGCAGATACAGGCAAACTCAGCAATTTGGGCATCCGCGTAATGGGTTTTGTGGGTCATACATTTTTTCGTTCACGTGGCCGTGGGCAATCACAGACATGACGTTCACCTGGCATATTTACAAGCCAAGTCAAGTTAACAATTGTCTGTGCAAGAGTTCCCATTAACACAAACAAGCATGGCATACATTCAACTATCGCTGAGAAATGGATTCTGAGTGAGTAGATTGCTTATGCCTGAATGAAAGGCTCACTAGGTGAATGACTATTTTCAGCTCCCTGTGATGCTCACTCAATCATCCACTTGGTGTGCATGCTTAGCCTCAAAGAATGAACAAAGTCATATGGCCCACTTAATCATTTGGCTGACTGTCACACGCCTGGATAGGTATGCCTATTTCCAACTCTCGTTAAGGCTCCCTTCAATCGAGCTTGACACCAGAGGGTACTAAGGGTGGTGTGGAAGTTACCAGGACAAAATATTCATTTAGCGTTATGTTGTGGATCCAGGTGGTCTGGTTTCACAACTCTCTGATACAGATTCATATCTGAGGTGATTGAAACTTTCTGATCACCTCCTGATAATAATTGGCAAACCAAATACTTTGCCAATCATTGTTGGAACTTGTGCAGGTAGTTCTTTGGGTGTGAGTGATAGGCATAACACAAATTATGGGGCTGGTTTTTTAATGAGTGCTTCAGATGATACTTGAGTCTGCTGATTTGGATGTATATCTGTATGGACTTTGCCACCAGTGTAATCTGTCTTTCTGTTTTACATGCTTGTAAGAGAAATATGAGAAGATTAGGTATGTATTCCCTAACTCTTGATGTATTTTTGCTGTGGGGCTACTTTGGACCCTTGAATAATCCACCTGACAAAGTTCAAGAGTTCCAATGATAAACTCACTCAATGCATGGCCCTAGGAAGCCTTTAAAGTTCATGGTTTGTCTTTTTGGGCAATATAACGGCTTGTCACGGAAGTTTTGAACGAGAGAAGATTGTACATATTTCACCGTTTTGGTGTCTTTTTGTTAAAGAAGTGTCTACAGCAGAAAGAAGAGATTCTCGTGAATTGACAAAAGATTATTTGGCTACCTTTCTGTCCAGTATGCAATTTTGGATGTGTCTCTATTAACCTAAGACTGATCTTTACATTGCATTATGGTATAGCGTGGCAACCTCATCCATTGTCTCTCCTTGATTTATGCACTCCTGTAATTCTGCGTAAGGTCTTCATGACCTTCACAGCATTTTCCAGTGCACTCAATTTTGCTGTCCTTGTATGTATTGATGGAAATGCAATGTGGAAGTGGTGCCGATTATCAGTCAACAGGTACCAATATCATACTGTGCAGCATCATGATATTGGTTACCCCTTGGCTGATAAATGCCATCACTTCTAATGTTTACCAGGTTTATTTTCCGGGTTTTCATCATCACCAATGTCAACAAAGGTTTTAATGGTATGGTCTAGGGTGCAATTAGCATGAAGGTTTTCAGTTTCTTTTTTTCAGGTGACAGATATGTTGTATTTTGACAAAACAAATATTCATTTGGCAAAAGTTACTTTACATATGCTTATTTACTATTGGTGCGTAATTTATCCCTAGGAGATAGAGGTAGTGCTCACAGTCATCCACCATGTACTTAGAGTAAAAAATGAAAATGCACAGCAAGCTTTATGTTCAAAACTTTTATTATGTGTTCACAAGTTAGCAATTCTTTCATATGTAGAGTGTGTTTATAATGTTCCAGATTTACAAATTTCACAAAAACGATGTAGGCCAACTTTCTTCTTTTGTTGTAAACTTAGCTGACTCACAAGTCAGGAGAACTAAAAAGTGATAGGCCTCCCAGGTCTCCTTTTTAGTTTTGGCAGAAGTAATAAAATTTGTTGTTTTGAGTGGTTAGTCCTATACATTTGGGAAACCGTGTAGTCTGTAGTTAATGAAGAATATTTCAAGGGTTGAGAGGACTGGCTTTAAACCACCAGTTGCCTTTTGTGGGTGACTGCCTGTCTCATGTCAGCAGTGAAATTTGTTTCTTCACATTGGTATTGGAAAATGAATGTTAATGCTTTGGAAACTCTGGAATCTCTTCTCTGTCATTGTTGGGATGGAATTTATAAACATGGGTCATGTTTTTCTGTACTATTTCAACATTTGACTGGGAGTTGGAATGTTAAAGAGCATTGAGGCATGACATAGAGTGACGATTGTATAACCTTTTCTTAGTGTGTATGGCCACCAGCAGGTACACAGGCATTGCATCTGTAATGAATGCTTTGGACCACACTCTGTTTTCTGTGTCGAAGGATGTGGTCCCACTCTTCTCCTAAGGCCTGGATCAGTTGTTGTCCACTGGTCGGGCAGGGCATCCTTCTGAAAAGTCACTGACCAAGTTGGCCCCAGAGGTACTCAATTTGACCCATCTATTGGGAAAATGCTGGCCAGCACAACACACCAAGACTTTTGGCCACCAGAAATGCCATGGTTATATGGGCTATGTACAGACGTGTGGTATCTTGCAGATTTTTGACAGAAAGCTGTATAGCCAGAGAAACACCCAGATAATGTAACCCCTGCATGATAGTCTCAAAAATAAGTCAATGTCCAGGACAGGAGATGTGGCTGAGAATTTTGTCGATATACCACTGAGCAGGCATATTGCCATCTGCCAACACCAGGGGAGTCCTGTGATGTATGGACACAACAGCGCAACCTATGATGTTTGCCACCCCAACAGTTGGCTTGATGCATGCAGTGGTTGGCATATTTCCCACCAAGTCTGCAGCACACACTTTGCCAGCTGTCAGGCCTTCTTAAGCAAAAGTGGGATTCATCAGAGAACAGTGCTCCTGTCTCACTGTGCCTAGTTCCAACAGTCATGTTGGCTGGACTCTGTATAATAGTCTGTAAAAACAGGCAATGTATGGGACAGGAGATGTGGATGGAGAATTATGCTGATATAACCTGAGCAGGCAAATTGCCATCCACCAACACTAGGCAAGTCCTGTGATGTATGGGCACAACAGCGTAACCTATGATGTTTGCCACCGCAATAGTTGGCTTGGTGTATAGAGCAGTGGCATATATCCTGCCAAGTCTGGACCACACATGTTGCCAGCTGTCAGCCCTTCTTAAGCAAAAAAAAGGGATTCATATCTGTTGGCTGGACTCCTTGATAATAGTTTTAAAAATTAGTCAATGTCCAGGACAGGAGATGTGGCTGAAAAATTTTGTCGATATACCACTGAGCATATATATGCCGCTGTGATGGTGATAATAGTCTGAAAAATAAGTCAATGTCCAGGACAAAAGATGTGGCTGAAAAATTTTGTCGATATCCTACTGGGTGTACATATGCGGCTGTGATGGTGAGCAGGGGTTAACTGATTTTGCCTGAAAAGTCTTCTGGCACTCAAAATCATTTTTTCACTTGTCCAAACTTTGACCAATTTCGGCGAAGTTTACACTCCAAAATTGTCCATATTGCTCCATTCACCCTTCAGACTCTGCTTCATGGCTCACCCGATTGCCCTTTTGAAGAAAATAGAGACATTTTTTTAGCTGTCCATGAATATATATCTGCCACTGAGCGTTTTAAAACTGTAGGCATTGGTTAAATTTACGCTGTATCTTTCATGGGATCCCCGTGGGTATGATTGCTGTGCTTGGGTTTGTTGTTGTTCTTCTTCCTATCATTATTATCATCGATTCCCTAGTTAGTAAATTTATGAATTTCTTTTTCTTTTTTTTTTTTCAGCTGACGCCCCACTTTCTGTCTTGTCCATGTTTGTCCTTCCTTCTGTTTGTTCTGGTTTGTTCTGTCTGTCCTGTATATTTTGTCTCACTTTCTGCAAGAGGGATTTGCATAGGGCCATGCCCTTTTTCCCAATTGCTCTATTGATTGAGTAAGTATGTAATTTTTTGGCAATAATGAAAAATATGTTTAAACCAAATGATTCCCCTGCAGACTCTTTACTGTTGGACTGCTTATGTGGTGGTTGCATCTTCTTGGGGTTCCTCTAGCTGTACGGTTTGCTGTCCAAAATGTGTCTCACAGATGGAGGAATCCAATTTGGCATTATAGTACCTCTTGGATGCTCTGATTGTGGCCTGTCATGTATGCACACTGTTTGCTCATGAGCAACCAGCCTGCTGATTGTGCAATAAACACAATCCATTTGACATGCCACCTCTGAATAGGAATGCCCTGCCTATATCATCCCTAAAGAGTGAAAGCAATCTTGCTCATTGTGACATCATGCCATATGGAAGTGGCTTGTTACAGTGTAATGCATACATGCAGTTTTGAATTGACTTGGATTTGTTTCATTAGGACTACGGTTTGGATATGATAATGACACTGTCTAATTATATTTATCTGAGGTCACCATGAGAATTTGTCCTCCATTTACGGCAATTCGATGAGAGGCGTAATCTGTGAGGCAACAATACCACATCCTGTTTTTTCTACCTACTGAAATTACAAAAAAACAGCCCCATGTATTCACAGGTAATATTGACACATTCCTTGAATTTATTCTGTACTTTCGCCTTTGTCATATTGAAAATGACTAAATTACAGACTAAGGGTCTAGGTGGACTACCTGAGAATAAGGGTAGTAATTTGTGTTTGGGTTTTGAATAAGTTAGAAGTTTCCGATTGGATTTTGAGTGGTTCTTGTGTTACTTTTCCAAATCAAAGTCACTTTCACTCTGCTTCAATGACAGCTACAACAGCTGATCTCTTGCAACTGTCAGTGCTGATGTCAAATTAACCATACCAAATATATCATTCAATTTATAAGATACAGCTATCAGTTAGTATATGAATGTCATTGCATGAATCAAATAGATTGTATGGTTGATTGCATGTTATTGTTCCTGTACTCTAACAGTGACACCACTTTGCTCCCACCTGTTTTGGTGCATGATCTAATATACTATTGCCTTTTGTCAGTGGACTTTTTATGCTATGCTGAAAATAGGTATGCATTTTGTTCCTCAGCATAACTTGTTTCGTGAGTGAACATTACTTTTTAACCTAAGCGCTACTGACAAACATGTTTACTTTTTCTTTTTCAAGTCCAGAATAGAAGAAAACCAACTGCATCATCAGTTCTAGTCACCAGGTGGATCTTCATCTGATGCATATTACTCACCCTTCTAGTTTGGGTAATAAGGTTTCAAATACTGAAAGGCAGACTGAGCAGAGAGCAGCCTCTCATGGTTGATACACAAGAGCAGCCTGTGTCAGCAACAGGTTATCCACGCTGATCTGAACAGTGCCATCAATGAATTTGATAAATGTACATCAGTATTGGATGAGTCTCAGACAGCAGTTAAGCATGTTATTGCTCTTGATTACGTAAGTGTGTGGTGATACAGAAGATAGGGTACCAGGCAGAGGCGTTACTTATGAAAAAGCCATGTGATGCTTTGGGAATATAGAACAAGGTTTCCAGGAACCATTAGAAGTGCTTTGTTATGTCAAACATTTTAAAAACTGTCAGTTGCCTTGCCAGGAGTTATCAAAACTCTCTGGTAATATGATCCAATCATACACTAGTACATACTGTGATAAATTTAAAGCCATACTAGATAACCTGACTTGTGTTTACCAAGCCCGCACCTCTTTTTGGCAGGTGAAGACAAATCAGCTGTAGAAGATATGTAAGCAGCATGCAGCAATTATATTCCGTGACAATTTCTTGAAACAAGTTTTGGCTGATCAGAGCCCATCATTTTTGTTTATATTCAAGTCTTTGCGACTATAAACTAAATGCCACAAGGGTGAGGTCACTGCATGAGTGCATCATGAAAACTATGGGACAAACAGCTGATCCATGTTTGAAGCTCTGAGATGTTGAATATAAAGGGTAAAGACTGTGCTATTTTCTTACTTTCAGTCTTTTCATCTAGACTACTGCATTATATTAGTCTGGAATGGTCACGGGAAGGAGAAAGAAGGGAAAGTGATGTGGCATTGCTCATTCTCTTTCTGAGGAAGGTCTGGAGCATTCTAAGGAATCCTCATTAGGCACAAATGCAGAAAAGTTACAGGAGAAGATGGGATTTTAAGTTCTAACTGGATCAGCACTACAAGCTTCATCACAGCCTGATATATTGTTTGGATTTTGAAACAAGTCCCGTAGCACAGAGACAGGCTTTAAAATGCTATAGATATAAATTCCTGAACGTGAGAGGATGAATTGAGAGGCAAACCTAGGTTTTGATGTTTTCAGTCAGGTAACATAGACAGAGGCAGTGCTGCTTAAAGTAAAGGTAGACAGTGTGTGCTGAGTCATGCAGTGACAGTCAGTGTTAGGGGCCTCGGTAAAGGTAGACAGTGTGTGCTGAGTCATGCAGTGACAGTCAATGTTAGGGGCCTCAGTAAAGGTAGACAGTGTGTGCTGAGGCATGAGGTGACAGTCAGTGTTAGGGGCCTCAGTAAAGGTAGACAGTGTGTGCTGAGTCATGCAGTGACAGTCAATGTTAGGGGCCTCAGTAAAGGTAGACAGTGTGTGCTGAGGCATGCAGTGACAGTCAGTGTTAGGGGCCTCAGGAGGACAAGATCCTAGGACTGTGCACAAAAAGGTGACAAATGAGGATACACTGGGGCAGCAATTCTGTCTGACATCTGGGATCTGATTCAACAAAGGTTCATAGTGCGCCATCTTGTGGACAGAAGAATTTTATGTTGAAGATAAAAGAGGATCCACAGAAATTACCTTGCACACAGCATTTCTGACAAACTCTGTATATCAACTTCCCTCATATACAAAGTGAAGATAAAATGGGGGTTATTTCCGCTAAAAGTAACACATACTGCCTTTCTAAATGGAAATTCTCATAGACACAAAGTGTGCAAAGTAAAAACTAAAACTTGGTCCACATAGAGTGAATCTGTTTCACTCACAAGATGCAGAAGTTTGGTAATGCTTCTAACTCCTTGCTTCATCAGCGTCTGTCCTCAGTTGCTATGCCAGCTACTACTCTATGTAATTTCTGGCATGTAGAGTCAATGTACACTACTCCAAAGGATCAAAGTATCATTCCCACGATGAAGGAATATAATGAACCAATGACATTTGAATAAGGAAAGGAAAACATATCCATTATTAACCAGCTAATGACACTAGACTAGCTTGTAAACAGCAATTAGTGGCTTATGATTTTATAGGAGTACCATAATCAATCATATACAGAAGTGGCCTTTCTGTAACTTTCAGACAGATTTCAACACGACTGACTGAAACCTAGTGGTTTGGCTACCTTCGTTATGTCACTAGGAGCTGCATATTAGACAGGTGGTTTGCATTGTTGAGCGAAGAAGCTAACGGGGAAACATGTTGCTGGTTAGAAGCAGGAAGCTGAAGCATGCACCCAGCTGGTTTTTTCTGTGTCAGCCCCGCCTTTCACGGGTGACAAAGGTGGATTTTGCTGGACTATTGTACTTTTACCTTTTTCCCAAACAGAAGTGCTACATATTCCTATTCACTTGTGTTGTAAGAGCTGTTCACCTCAAAAAGAGTACATGCCTACCTCAGAGTATATGTTAGTTTGTACCCATTTACAGCGAGAAGGGATTTCCCCTGTATAATCTAATCATGCATTGATATTCAAAGCAGTTGTAGTTGAGTTATATATTGCCAATGATCGTCAGTCTGGTATGGAAGTAAATTGGCCAGAGGTCCCTCTTTGTGAGGTGGTTGATAGGAGCGTCTTGCTCCCGCTTTGAAGGCTGTCCTTAATACGTTCATAGGATTGCATAACCTCAGCAAGGCCTAGTTTGAAACTACTGCTGATGAAAATGGCTGCCAATGTCTTCATGCAGTATTTTTCTCCTGATCTGCCATCTGCCACGTTGGGCAAATGTTTGGTCACAACAAAATGCACCACAGTTGCTTATTATAAATATAAACTGATAGAATACACCTGACCTTATATATATATATATATATATATATATATATATATATATATATATATATATATATATATATATATATATATATATATATATATATAAAGCATATTTTTTGCTTTAGTATATTATCAAGCATATATAAATTCTCACTTGCGTGGATCTTGTATCATATATATTGCCATGCGCTTCATCAATTTGGAATAAAGCATAAGAATATTGATTGAACTAGGAAATGAAATAGTCTACTTGAGTTTATTTAGTGACATTGTCACTTGAACATGTAACAGCATTGTTTTGTAAAAGGATCGATATACTGTCCCTTTGTATGGACTACAGCTACCAGAAAAATTAATTACCAGGAAACAGGATCCTACATTTAATGTGAATAAATAATGAACTTTATCATACACCAATGTTTTTCCTGAAAATTGGTTAATTGCCATGTGGTAACTCTTCTGCGTCAGTTATTCACGCTGCAATAGTTGGACACGGATATATAAGGTCATGCAACGTTGCTCATTATGCGTTGTACGCAAATCTCAATGAAAAAGAATTAAGCTTGTCCAATGCGGAACCCACACCATCGAAAGGCTTTGTATGTCTGAAATATTTGTTTTAGATAAACTTCGTTTTACCTTTAAGGTCGTTATCGCAGTTTTTATCGTCATTTGGATTCTTGGTACTGATATTCGTTTATTACGTCGTTTGACGACACTCCAATATGTTCCATGTACTTAGTGAGAATAAAATATTTGCTCCATTCTTCGATTCCCTGGTAACGGCCACTCGGGTAACAAATATAAGAAGCATATACCTAAACTAATTAAACTCCTCCCGGTGTTAAATAGCATTGCAGGCTGCTTTAACTCTAGTACTCCCAAGTTTGGATTACGGGAACAGCTTTCCTCGGTGTGCTTTATTGTGCCCAAACCAAACCAAGGAAAGCTGTTGACCTGAACTATCCTCATCCTCTCTGCAATTATAGGCATTATTATTATTATTATTATTATTATTATTATTATTATTATTATTATTATTATTATTATTATTATTATTATTATTATTATTATTATTACTATTATTATTATTATTGTTGTTGTTGTTGTTGTTGTTGTGAGGCCAACTGCTTCATTGTGGCGGTCCTATCATGCGCAGGGGGTCTGGGAAAGATTATACTAAGGTTTAAGGAAGCTCTTCAGCTTACGCTTTCATGATTCTAGGAAGTATAGCCAAGGTATAACCCGGGGGGTGGGGGGTACTCCCCCGTGGGTATAAAGTCCGCACACTCTCTCACAGTACTGGTGGACTTTCTAGTGCAAGTTGAGTCTCGAAGCTTTTCTTACCTTACTTGTTAAAATCATACTCTTTACCATTAATCGGGGGGGGGGGGGTTGCTCATGCAGCCATTTCCAATGTACTGAACCTGCAACATGTGACAGCTACAGCCATGGGAGTTCCGAAAAGGGGTGCCACACCTCCTGTCGGTGCCCAGAGATCATTGGTCTATTCCATTCCCTTCCATATATTGTATGGTGTGTGAAATTGATAAGATTGACAACAACAGTCGGGCATCTTGGGTCAGGCGAAATGTTATCAAACTGTCTGAGCTTGTAATATTTGCAGCTGAACTCATTAGCCGTTCATCTATGACAAGATGACAGCTGCTCAGTGTTACTACTTTTGTTCCATATCCTGTTCACATGAAAACGCGCACCTCAGTGTTAGTTTTGTTAATGTAGTTGTAACGCAAAAAAGTGGCTGCAATTCAATGCAAAATATCTTTGCAACATTTTTCACAAATATAATAAAGAAATATATCCACATAGCGCAAGCGTCGCGAGAAAGCACGAATACCCAACGGACCCAGACTCGCGGTGATAACCATTGCCAGAAACAAACAGACAGTGGAAATATCGGTATGTTCTACGGCCTTGCGATATGTCTTGAAAACTTTATGTTTTGTGACCACGGAACGGCTGGTATAATGAATAATATTCTTTTCTTGAAACATGTCAATCATTGTACATTAAGCAGGGAAAACGATTCAATGATATTTAGTTAATGTCTACATTCTTCCCTGACAGAAGAGCACGGTTGTACATGTAGATTGGCCCATGTTTTGATCGGGTGGACAGAAAGTGACTTCTTTATTTTTGGCATTGCGATATCTTCCGTAGAAACTTATAAAGAAGAATCGCTGATACGTTTTAGTTTCGAAGTCTTCAATGTTTAAGTAAGTCTTTCTTTGAAGAAAATCCGAAAAAAAAAAGAACTGGAAGAATAGCCGTGGCATGTTGCTATCCCCACCATCAGGTGCATTCAGAGAACTCGGAGTTGAAAAAGCTTACCAGTCCTTTCATCGATTTTACTTCACACTAAGAGTTGTTTGGGTTGACCATGCAATTTTAAGTTTTACTGTAATTTTGTGTAAATTAGCATACGTATTTCTATTTATGTCAATATCCTGATGTACTCATTTTCCCCGATTTCGGATGTTTCAAGAACATATTATTGTGCAGGATTATGTCTGGCCAGGTAGTTATGTCTTGATGTATTTGTTTATAATGCAAACTGTCAATTTTTTTCTCCCTGTAGACATTCGGTAAACGCTCATCAAACGCGATTTTTAAAGTCTCTATGACAACTTCGGCGTAAAACCAAGTTTTAGCGCTGGCATCACAATTGACACCATGCCTTGATCGCCATTGGTCAGCGCTGGCTGAAACTATGGCTTGTTCAGATTACGGAGTATCTTTGGCCGAGGAGCGCATCGTTTCTTATTGAGTTTTTCTTTCCTTTCCTTGATTTAGGCATTAGTTATATTCTGTCCCACAATTACATCGAAAACCTCCCTACTCCAAAAGCTATTAAATCGAGGTTGCAACCATTATATTAATTTGATGTATGTAATTGTAATTTCAGGAAATGGTATTTCCGAGAATGTTTCACAGGTAAAAATATAAAGCACTGTATGATGGCGATTAATTAACTTAGTGCCTGCGACATATTCCTGGTACGGAGTACGCCTATAGTCGTTGTCAGTACCTGTTCAGATTTATACACGTAGAAATTGCGAGATTTTTTTTTTCCGATCCAACGATGCTGTGGGTCAATAGTGATAGCTACTGACTATGCCCGGTACCAAGGTGGTGAACAGATGCTGATTAGCTGTATTGCTTTGTAAATCTAGGCCTTTTCGTTTCATCACTTAGTTTTATTACCCTTCGGCCATCCAGGCTGGAGGGGTATTATCGTCATCTACGCGTCCGTCCGTCCATGCCTTGTTAACACCATATCATCAAAAATACTCACTTTACAGAAAAAAAAAAGTTTTATCGCTGGGGGCTATTTAGGTACTTCAGGTGCCTATCGAAAAGTAGGTCATTAGGTCACATATGTAGGTCACAGTACTACATTGAAGAAAAACGGCGTTTACACAATATCTAAAAAATATTGAATGTAGCTTCATCAATTATTTATGACAGTTGGTTCTAGGGATGCCTCAGACACCTAGTGAAAACTAGGTCACTGGGTCACATATTTAGGTCGCAGTGCTGCATTGAAGAAAAATGGCCTTGCCATGATATCTCATTGCATTTGCAGCAAAGCTTTGTGAGTAGGTCAAACAGAAGGAACCTTGACCTACCCAACGGTATTGTCGTCACTTACGCGTCCGTCCGTCTGTCTGTCCGTCCGTCCTGGCCGAGGGATTTTCGGTCACTGATCGGCTTCTGGTTTCAACTTCTAGTACCAAAACCGTATGAGAAAAACTTCCATCAAGTTTTAGTGGGCGTTGAAACAATTGCTCATGGAAACCGGTCTCAATTCGTTAGAGCCTTCTGACAATACCGCTGCCCAATCGTTTCACCATTGATCTTTTGCGACACGATCAGATACGTACAACAAAAATGGTCGATTTGATTCATTGTCAAATTAGATCTCCTGAATTGAATTGATTGTTTAATTGCGCTCTTTTTTGGAACTTTACAACTTAGATAGCGGTTTCAAGTGTTAACAATGGAAGATAGTATGTCAAGATAACCAATGCCAAAAAAATAAATTTATTTGGGCTGAAAAATACCAAATTATGTTTCCTGTTACTTTGAAGACCATAATGTTTATCCAAATAATCGTAACAGTTTGGAAGTCTTTGGATCATAATAGCATTTCTGTAAGGCATCTGCTTAAGGATATTTGACACGTTATGACACGGGTTCACAACTCGCCCAACCCTCTAGAGTTTTTTCGTGCAAAATGTTACAAAGTATATATTTTCTGAAAGCTAGAAAGCTGATGATCCCGTGTCGTGTACTCTCAACGATACATGGGGTTGGCGAGGTCATAAAGCAGTGGCGCAAAACTGTCGTCTCAATGTTACACAAAGTCATTTTTTTATTTATGACTCGATTTGATTTTGATGTTGTTGAAATGTTGTGGAAATATGTTAATGTAGAAAACATGTTTTACTTTTTCGTCGTTCTGAAGTTAGGGGCCTTTCAAACAGAGAAGAGGGCATTACTTTATAGATCAACGGTCCGGACATTTGGATGACTCTCCTATCAACCCCCCCCCCCAAAAAAAAATCTGAAATCCACTTTTTTTAACAATGTAATAATAAGATTGCAAAAAAAAGTTTTCTGTGCAACACTATGAAAGTAGTTGCGTGTGGTTTCTTAGTTGATGTCGATAAAGGGCCACCAAAATAAATTATGGCTTCAGTGGACCTTCCACTTTGAGCATAGCCTTTTTTCATGTGACACCTAGCTGATCCAGGGCGTCCCTTGCCGGTAGAGTGTTCTGACTGGTCTTTCATTTCAAACGACAAAGCTTTCTCTGTTTAAAGAGAGTTTTGGGGAACAAAATGACCCATCTCAAGCTTTTCCTTGCTGCCTGTCATACATGTGTTTGGGTGTGGTTTCTCCGCTGCGCCCTGATTAGTAGAAAACTGTGATCGGCAGCTCAACACTAAATGGGGCCTCTAGGAGACAAAGACAGAGTGGCGATCATGCTGGTGGTTCAGTTGCTGGAGTATAAGCGAGACTATCGTGATCGGGGTTAAAAAGATCTGGCGACACCAACAAAAAAAAAAAAACGTGCCGGACAACCGACACAGAGAGTCTATTGTTTCCCTCAAAATGAACTCTTTGCGTTCATGCGTCAGGAAATTTGAATGTCGTACCTTGACACTTAACGCTTTCAGCATACCTTAGACAAATATTGCAAAAAATAGATATGTTTCATCTCACAACGTATCGCATATATCTAATGAAGTGGTTTAATAGAGCGGCGACGATTACGTTTCGTGAGCCTAGCTGTACTGCTGAGTGAACACATTACTTACCCTTCATGACAACGCGAAGTGTTTCTTGTGCCTAGAATAGAGTAACTGCAAAACATTTTTGACATTACTGCCCCCGATTTATACGCCAAAGAAGACAATTACTGTCACAGTTCTAAATTGATGTAAATGCCACAAGTAAAGTCCTTTTGTTTGAGGACAAAATTTATACATGTGATGTTCACAAATGCATATTTTAATCAATTCCAAAATTCATAATTGAGACTTAAGGAATCGTATTTCAAATTCCACAATAGTCCCTACCCAAAGAAATAAAATTGAAAAGGTATGGGCATACACATTCTTGTGTTGTAAATTCTCTGTCATCTAGCATTGTACCATATTGCACAATAACACGTAGAGTAAGATTAGTGGTGTCAATTGGTATCCAGTCCCTTTCCATGGGAATAAAATATGTTTATAGTCATACAGCGTTTTTACGTCTCACAACACATTGTCTAAATTGTAACAGTGATGATGTGTTTTCATGTGTAGTGCTTATAATAAGCTTATTTATGTGCGTTTCATTTATGTGGTGTTTTACATGACCAAATGGTGCTCGGAGATATGTTCTAGCTTCCGCTGTGGGTCGCATTTTGAAATCTTGTCAGGTGACATCTTTCCATATTTAAAAACAAAATTGTGACCTTGACGTATTTTTGTATTCCATAGCCAAAAATTCGAAATTTACCTTTTCAAGCATAATTCATCATATTCCTTTGATTCGAAAGAAATACCTTCCCATAGGCTGTTAACAACAAGACGCGCATTTGACTGATGCAAACTTATATGCCCCTTTTCTCGTAAATGTCAAACATGATATACTAAGAGGAAAAAAAGGGACCACCCCATTGGATTAGCATATTCTGCTCTAAATTTTGGTCTGTACAGAGAATATATGTCACATAGTATGTTATGTAACATAGGCAGGATAGCTAGTGGCAGCTTGAGCAGTCAAAAAGGAAGTAAGATAACGACCAGATAGGTGCAAAAAGTGTGTCAAATATTGGAGTGCATATCGGCTTTAGAAGGCCCTCCCCGTAAGAGTCCATTGGCAAAATAGGGGTCCATATAAATACACAATGCTTTGGCGTGCGGGTCATTTGCAGTTCTCTGAATTCGACAGGTACAAAATCATCTGCATGTTGGAGGCTTGTCTTTCCCAGCATGTCGTTGCCAGGAGAATGGAGTGGCCTCTTTTTCCCTAGAGTATTAATAAATAAATACTAAGTCTGTAAAAAGGTAAATAAATAAATGTCTAAAAGGTACAATTTAAAAATGAGAACACCTTTATAGCAACACACACACACACACACCGCTGAATGCTTTGTGTGACAAAAAGCTGCATATCAGGACAAGGTACTATGGAGACAAGCACTAACTCTTGATATGAACATCAGGCAGGAGATTGCGGTTGGGCGAGGCTTCCTCTTTCTGTAAAGTATAGCAACATCTTTTCAGTGCATTGCATTTTGGTTATATCTCACAATTCTTGTATCAGTATAGTTACAAGGAAGAGACTATTATGATTTTCATCTTTAATTATACATTGACCTAATTCAATTAAAAAATTTCATTGATGTATATAATTTTACCTTATGTTTGTTAATGTGTATGTGTTAATGGTGTGTGAATGCTTGACCATCGAACATAGTATTGTACTAAGTGTGTAACTGAGAAATATCAACTTTTAATCAATCTATCAATCGATGGAATACTGTTATACCTGAAGTTCTACTTTAAGTATATTAACAACTAATTACCAGAGTACTTTAATCATTTAATATAAGACTAGTATCTAATGTCCATGATCATAATACGAGAAACAGAACTGCTGCTTTTAGAGAAAGAACTAATCTTGTTAGCACTGAAAAATGCCTGAGACATATGATTATCAAAACCTGAAATGATACTCCTGTCAACATGATCAACAAGGTTGATACTCACAGTAAACACGGCTTTGCCTTATATGCAAAGAAATACTATGTGAGAAATATGTTGCTACCTGTTCTATTCCTAACTGTTATATCTGTAATGCCCCCTAATTTGTAAGGCCTTTAACAATCCTTCATTTCCTAATCAACATACATGCAATGGATCACGGTCTAAAATTACAATAAATCTATTTTTAACTACTTACAGAATAATACAAACTTTCTTTTAGTCTCAATAAAAATTGTATTTCAAATCAATTTGGGTATAAAGGTGGCTCCCATGATAGTGGTTGTTTCATGGCCTTAATGAGTGTCTCCTGGCCACCATATGTTACAAATGTGTATTATGTACAGAACAAGCGTCAAATAAAGGTTTTTTCAGAGGTTGAGTCTGAGTGCTGCTCACAGCCTGACGTGCATTGTGTCAGTTACATCTATGGAATACCTGTTCACAGCCTGACGTGCATTGTGTCAGTTACATCTATGGAATACCTGTTCACAGCCTGACGTGCATTGTGTCAGTTACATCTATGGAATACCTGTTCACAGCCTGACGTGCATTGTGTCGGTTACATCTATGGAATACCTGTTCACAGCCTGACGTGCATTGTGTCAGTTACATCTATGGAATACCAGCTCACAGCCTGATGTGCATTGTGTCAGCTACATCTATGGAATACCTGCTCACAGCTTGACGTGCATTGTGTCAGTTACATCTATGGAATACCTGCTCACAGCCTGATGTGCATTGTGTCAGTTACATCTATGAAATACCTGCTCACAGCCTGACGTGCATTGTGTCAGTTACATCTATGGAATACCTGCTCACAGCCTGACGTGCTTTGTGTCAGTTACATCCGTGGAATATCTGCTCACAGCCTGATGTGCTTTGTGGACGTTGTCAGTTGCATCCGTGGAATATCTGCTCACATCAAGACCTGCTCTGTGGACGGTGTCCGTCTCACCTGTACTTTCCATTTAATCTACTTGTCTGCATTCAGCAAACAAACTGCAGGTGGTTTGCGATTTGGGCGATATAGTGTGGGAGCATATATCATGATTTTAAGTCCCGTGGGATTTTGATGAAGATTTTATGCCACCTATTCAGAAATGTCATTTCTACCCTAAAGAACATAAAAAACCATGTTGGCACTTTGCCAACCTGTTAGATTCAAAATGGCCACCAAACTCCAAACATAATGTTATTTTATGTTACATAATGTGTCCGAAATGTTCAATTTAATAGATCTAAGAATGAAATTTTAACCTTTTGTCATGCAGGAACATTATTCATGTCTTTTACCTTAAACCTGAATATTATTAGACACAAAAATTTAAAATATCTGAAAAATTTTATCTATATTTTCCATGTTTCTTAAATGTTTAACGTTAAAATAGTTTATTTAAATTTGGCCTTTATTTTGGTTGTTACTGGCATCAATGAGGGTATGTATAGCACTGTAGTTTTCACAATTTAAGATAGTCACAATTTCCTCAAAAATGGCTGCCCCACCGCCACTCCCCCCCCCCAACACACACACACACACTCCCACAATCCACTTTGTCATTTTACATAAAGAACCAACATTCTCCAACTAACATTATCTAAGAGTTCTATATCATACTCCAACCATGTAACAAGATTGTATCATGATTTTCAATCTTGAAACTTATATAGTTGTTACCATACCTGCCAACCCTATAATTTCCAAAATATTAATAGTTTTTGTGAAAAATAGTAATTAGTGATATTTTCATATTAATTATTCAAGAAAAGTTGTTCTGAAAAAATGTAATATTTTACTATTTTTATCAAATTTTATACTATTTCATGAGAGTTTCGCCTCAAAAATATGAATTATTACTCCTAAATAGTAAGACTTGGCAGGTATGTGTTACCAACCAAATTTCAAGATGGCTGATATGCTAAAAATGCATGCATATAAGCTATGCATCAAAACTTGTTGATGTTTAACTATATCTCTCATTACCCTTTTAGTCTAGATCAATACTTTTTCTTCATCTGATCCAAATAGTACAGAAAAACATGATCCATATTCATTAATTCCAAACCCAACAATGACAGCAAAGAGATTCCAGACTTGCCAAAGCATCAACATTTCTCTTCCAATACCAATGTGAAGAAACAAATTTCACTCCTGACTTGAGACAGGCAGTCACCCATAAAAGGCAACTGGTGGTTTTAAACCTGTCCTCTCAACCTTAGAAATATTCATCATTAACTGCAGACACTAGTTCTTTTCCAAAATGTATAGGCCTAACCACCCAAAACACAAATTTCATTACATTTGCCAAAAATGAAAAAGAGACCTGTTAGGCCTATCACCTTTAAATTCTCCCGACTTGTCAGTCAGCTAAGTTTACAGCAAAAGAGTAAAGTAGGCCTACATCGTTTTTGTGATATTTATGAATCTGGAACATTATAAACACACTCTACCTCCACTATAACTATGAGTCGGAGAACAAAGCCCACAGCACAACATAGCCAATGAAGTAGTTTTCAAATAGTACAGAAAAACATGATCCATATTCATTAATTCCAAACCCAACAATGACAGCAAAGAGATTCCAGACTTGCCAAAGCATCAACATTTCTCTTCCAATACCAATGTGAAGAAACAAATTTCACTCCTGACTTGAGACAGGCAGTCACCCATAAAAGGCAACTGGTGGTTTTAAACCGGTCCTCTCAACCTTAGAAATATTCATCAAGATCATCCGTTCAAATCATTGTTCCCTATTATCACTTACCCGTTGTTTGAATGTATTTTGAAGGTCTGTATGGTAGTATTGGTGTGCTGACAGAATGATTCCCTGTATAGTAGCTAAAGTGGTGGTCCAGGACTAATGCATGGTGCTAGCATGCTGATGGGTGGATCTGCATGAGCCAATTGCTCGGAGAAATAGTGTCCCAAGTGCTTTTAGATCACTTGCTGAGTTTTCATTTATATTGAAAGACTGAACACATTCTTGCCATAATCCAAGCACATTTATTTGGAAAGACTTTTTTGCACTATGACTGTAGCAAGGCCTCTAGATGTTCTTGATTAACCCCATTAATTCTGGGGTTTAATCCTCTAATTGCCCTAAAAGTGGCCAACTATATAGAAAGGCATCTCCTTTCATGTCTACAATTAACTTTTGTCCACAGAAAACATTTTGAATAACAATTATAGATGAGAGGTGTTCAGTGCGCACCTCATAATAAGAAAATAGCGTTCAGATAAGCATTACCCTCGGCGCCCACAACGTTTTTTCCCCCAATTCTGCATTTTTTTTTTATTTTTTTTTTGGAGACTTTGCAGGTGTCATAATACGGTGTAACTGCACCAAAAATTTGACGAAGCTGTGATGAATGTTTCTTCAGATATTATGGTAACATTGTCCACTTCTCTCTCTCTTTCTCTCTCTCTCTCTCTCTCTCTCTCTCCCTCTCTCTCTCTCTCTCTCTCTCTCTGTATATATATACATGTTAAAAGACTCTACATAGACCAATACTCTAAAACCTGTACTATTCCAAATTGCTTTGTTTGTAATGAGGATTCATAAAGTAAATTTGTATGTAATTATGTTATCTTTGTCTCAGTCAGTTCAACTGTCCGAACACACATGTGGTGCTTTGTTCTGAAGCAAGGTGTTAACTTACCAAGTAAATTTATTTAGGTGGCCCATGCGAGAGCGGATGTTTTCATCCTTAGCTGGGTCGTCCTGACTATCTGTTCTCTGTGGTAATAATGTACTATTTCTCCTATTTTTTGTTTTGCATTTGTGTATATATATTTCTGTCATTATTACCTAACATTTGAAGTGTATTGAATTTATTGTCGAATAAAATATTCTGAACCTGAATCTGAATCATGATCAGAGAGCGTCAAATATCAAAAGTTTTATAACAAGCTTCAAAATAATGACAGGAAGCGGTTTTCAATAGGAACATAGTCCTTTATAATGTGCATATCTAATGAAATTTCTTTTCTTTAATTATTTTTTTATTGACAACAGAAAATTATAATGTTCACAAACACAATGGTTTTAATTATAATGTTCATAAATACACTGGTTTTATACATTATCTGAATCTGCCTTGATCCATTTCACGCTCTCGGTCAATGATTAAAAATTCAACCATAGAACCAAACATACATTAATTTTCTTCTCTCCCCAAACCTATCACCATAAATTTTTTTCTGTGAATATTCAATTTATCATTACTCTTAGCAATATCTGGTGAAAACTTGAAGCTGCGATAAATCCTTGTTGAGATATTATGGTTACATTGTCTCCTTGTGCGCCACTCAGACGGCCTTGAAATAAATATTTTAAAGTTTCATACAAAGTTTATAAAAACCAAGAGGATGCTAGTTTTTAATAGGACCCTTGTCCATCAGAAGATGCATCTCTGACAAAAATTGGTAAAGGTGCGATCAAAATTGTATTATGAGATATCGCGGTAGCATCGTCAGGGTTGACGCCACTCAGACGGCCTTCAAAGAAATACTTTAAAAGTTTCATAAAAAGTTAAGAAATAATCAGAGGAAGCCTTGATTAAAAGTTTACAAATAATAAGAGGATGCTAGTTTTCGATAGAAAACTGGCCCATTACAAGTTGCATCTCCGATAAAAATTTGGTACAACTATGGTGAATATTTTTTGAAATATCAAGGTAACATTGACAAGACGGACGAACCGATGGACTGACGATGTAGGGGATGACAATACCCTCCAGTACTTTATGTGCCGAATGTAAAAACATACCAGCTCTATTAGCTATTCTAAGCCAGAGTGGGTTAAACACCCAGGTAACCACTAGAAAAATATCAGATCTGGGCAGTATCTAACAGAATGGAAACTTTTGTAGTCAGAATTTATGTGTTTAGAAAATGAAATTTACTAAATTTCCCCCCACCCTCTACCCAGTACATTCAACCCACCTAATAATAATTCAAGGTGCATCTCAGCTTATCTTAATAGCTGGTCATTGCCATGTACAGCACATGTAGAGCAGTTCACATATCACTTGTGTACTACAGTTTGATCTTGTTGAACTTCTTGCCTGTGGCTCAACTGGCATAAATGATGGAATTTGGATGAAGTACCAAAAGTAGATCCAACATATTGATGACTCTGGAATTATGATGAACTGCTTTCATCTTCATCGTCCAAATGAACAAGCCAACTGCTATTGCAGACTGCCACTGTATATGGCAATCACCAGATACGGCCAGCTTCCACTGTGTAGGACAGTCACCAGCTGGACACCAAAACTCACAATATGACAGTGACAATGATGAAGATGAGAATGATGATAGTTAAAATAATTATCCTAATCATACAAATATGAACTATATAATGGAGGTGATGATGCCATTTATTGTGGCAATACACTTGTTTCATAATACTGTTCCCATGTAAACTCACAACATGAGAGTGACAATGATGGAGGTGAAAATGATAATAATTTCAAATAGGTCCCCCAGTCACAGAGGTATGAACTTGGTAATGGAGGTGATAATGCCCTTTACTGTAGATATATACTGGTTTCATAATATTGTTTCTAAATAAAGTAATTTATCTCGGTTCGGTTTACATTCTTTTGATCCAATGATTTGACACCTTTAAGACAAATATGAGCCTATATTGACTAAGATTCAATTTGAAGATAAAAATCCAACTTTATAGCCGGGAGTTATGAAAATAAATACCCAAATAAGGTGCTTTATACTGCAAGGACCTTTAAGGGACCTGTAATTGGACAAAAATTTTAAATTTGGCAGCCATTTTTAAAAATGGCGGTCATTTTGAATCTAACAGGTTGGCAAAGTGCCAACATGTTTTTTTCTGTTATTTCAAATGTATTTAACATTTCTGAGTAGGTTTTATAAAATCTTCATCAAAAGCCCACGGGACTCTATATGCCCCCACACTAATATGTCAGACTATTACTGGTTGAACACCATTATTAAAGGTCTGGAGTTCAACTGTTAGTTGTACACATGCAAATATATTATATTCTGAAGAATAGCTGCTTTGTTATATTATACGCTCGGAATTAAACAATGGTATGACTTCGCGTGTATTGGGCACTCGCCTGTAATGCCTGCTGTAATTAAAGCATTTTCATTGGTTCTTGACGCTGAGTGGCTCAATCAATTATTAGTTGGTCAACCGTCTTAGACCTGTTTTAAGTACAGACTCCAAAATAGATTAACAATAATATAACCTATCAAAGTCAGAAATGATATGATAGACCTGCACTTACATATATATGTGTATATATATAAATAAATAAATAAATATATATATATATATATATATATATATATATATATATATATATATATATATATATATATATATATATATATATATATATATATATATATATATATATATATATATATATATATATATATATATATATGTATGACGACACGTTGTCCGTATTCCACAGTAATAATCGGCAGTACCACAGTACCATGAGAATATGCTGCAAGGCAAGTCTGGATGATGTCAATCAATTCAGTCTCTTTTCCGCTGTTTTAGTGCGGTCCATCATCCTCAGAAATAAACTGGCGGGCAGACAAGACACAACGTCAATTCATACCTGTCCGCAAGACACCGACATTCTGGGGTGAGAAGCACTTTTCAGGTACTCTCTCTCTCTCTCTCTCTCTCTCTCTCTCTCTCTCTCTCTCTCTCTCTCTCTCCCTCTCTCTCTCTCTCTCATATTCTGAACAACACATCATCAGATGATCCATAGTTGCATCCACATCTTCCCTGCATAGTTGGCACTTCCCGTCACTCCCCTCTCTCCACTTCGGCTTTTACTTGTCGAGATTAATTAGGCTGTCCTTCCTGTTATCTTTCATCTAGGACCGCCCTGCGGTTGGCAAATTTGGCTGGATTCACAAAATATACCAACAAGAACAGATTAACGACGTCACTGTGTGGTACTTTTCTATGCTAAGTCTTTATTCCTTTGCCACTGTCGAGCACAACATTATGACACACGCCATTTCACTCAGATGCACTGATGGGCGACTAAACGCGGTAAATGCCATACAATGCGTAGAATGTGTTGAATGCGGTTCAAACTGCAACAAACCAATAACAAACTCTTTACTATTTAAGATATAATTCGGTTACTTTCATTGAATCAACTATTACATATATAACCGTGTATATTCCTTACAAATCACTCTCGTGGTTTATTTAACCCGAACTGTCAATTCTGCAGAAATACTTCCAATCCCCTTAATAGATGTCGCTACAATCGTTCCAAAACCTCGTGGCATATTCTCTTTGTTCAGTTCGATCCCTCGATATCCTCAGAAACCCACGTAAACTAACTTTAACTCTCTTACGGTAAACAAATATCTAATATATTACTCTTATACATAACTTCTCTCGTTTCTAGCACCTTTATGTTGGATTTTAACACTTTTGAGTATAGCACCGACTGTATATATATAGGATAACACAGCACCAATTAAAGAAAAAGAGTAGCATTACTACGTTCGGCAGAAAAGCTCTCGTAAACGTAAAATTATTGATGTGACAACTACTCACAACTGTTGGCCCTTCCAGCCGCTCCTATCAGAGACAATGCTCTGTCGAATAAATGACTTTCGCCGTTACAGCGCTGCTTTAACGTGCACATAGAGAACACCTCAGCTCTCTGCCTTGTACCCCCGAAAGCTCTCTGTCGCCTTTCTTTTGACCAGAGGTGCGAGCGCGTCCACTATAACTGCAGGCAAAAGGTCCTGCCCTCTAGCGAATAATGAAATACTACAGCTAAACTATATGTTATATATATTTGTAACATATTCCGGCCCCTTAAATGATGTGCCTTGCTTATCATTTACCTTGTGTTCTTTGGTTTACACCCATTAATGTGCATTTCTTGATGCTTCCAACAAACACAGCTTGTGGATTGGCCTAATGAACTCTCCGGATTGAGTTCTTACTCGCACACTTCTAACTCTGCCATCTCTGCCAGGAAAGGTCTGCAAGACACGCCCTAATGGCCAAACATGTCTTGGAGCTTGCTGATCTACAAGTACCACCAAGTCATTAACTGTCATGTTTCTCTCCCTGTTGAACCATTTTTGTCTACTTTGCAGTTCTGCCAAATATTCTCTCATCCATCTTGTCCAAAACAGATTGGACAAATATTGGACCTGTCTCCATCTTCTCTTGGAGTATACATCAGACCGTTCAAATATCCCTGGTGGTAGAGGAGTATTGGCCTTAAGCAATAGAATGTGAATGGGAGTAAGTGGCTCATCATCTTTCGGATCATTGGAAGCCTTTGTGAGGGGTCTACTATTTACAATGCTCTCCACTTTGCATAAGAGGGTATGTAGCCCTTCATCATCCATACATTGCTCTTTGAGCAAACCACCTAGCACCTTCCGAATGGTCCGAATTTGTCTCTCCCAAACCCCTCCCATGTGCGATGCCATGGGAGGATTAAATCTCCATTTAATCTCCCTTTGACGAAGATACTCTTCAACTTGCTTTACATTCCAAGCTTCAATGCAATCTCTCAGCTCTTTCTGGGCTCCCCTAAAATTTGTGCCGTTATCTGAAATGATCATCTTTGGCCGGCCCCTTCTACTCAAGAATCTAGTGAGCGCGTTTATAAATGAGTCAGTCTCAAGATTTGACACAACTTCAATATGGACAGCGCGTGAAGCTAGACAAGTGAATATGCACCCGTATCTTTTCACCAAAATGCGGCCACGTTTTACCTGGAATGGGCCAAAGTAATCAATGCCCACAAATGTGAATGGTGGCTCGTCAGGTGTTACCCTCTCATCTGTTAGGTCGGCCATCTTTTGCTTGCATGGGGCAACTGCCCTCCGCTTGCACAAAATACAATGCTTGAGCCCTTGGTTAATCGCTTGCCTTCCTTTTACTATCCAAAACCTTTGTCTGACCAAAGACAAGACATGCTCACATCCGGCATGAGCAGAGAGCTGGTGATAATAGCCTACTATCAGGTCAGTAATGTGATGATTCTTTGGTAGTATCATTTGATACTTCCCAATCCCTTCATGGACAGCATTTGACATACGTCCTCTGACGCAAAGGATGCCCTGAATCACTACAAGATCTAACTTCACAATAGAACTAGACCTGTTTACTTTGCCTGAGCGCTTGAGTGTTGCAAGTTCTGAAGCAAAGCACTGGCCCTGCACATAACTTATGGCATACCTTTCAGCTGCCTGTAGCTCTTCTACAGATATTGAGCCTTTATTTTCAGGCAGTTGATCACCATGGTCTTTGAGTTTAAGGACAACTTTGTTTTTTAGAAATGCCCTCAACCTCAACATCCAGGCCACGCCCTTCTTCAAAGCATGCCAGGAGGAATATCTTTGAAACAGGCAATCTACGGATTGTGCATCATGACTGACTGCATAAACATCAGCCTTTGTCTTGACCTCTGGGTCATCATACGGAATATCCTGTAAAGAAGGATTCTCTGGCCATTCATCCTCGTTCCTGCTCAGGAACCCAGGACCATTGAGCCACCTGTTGCTTTCCAGCAACTCTCTGGCAGATAACCCGCGTGAAACATCATCTGCAGGGTTCTGCTCTGTGTTCACATAGTGCCACTGCTCACTTGCTGTGTGGTCATGTATGACTGCCACCCTATTGGCAACATAAATACTGAAACGTTTGTTTTCATTTGCAATGTACCTTAGTACAATCTCACTATCAGTCCAAAACACCGAGTCCCTTAGAGGGATAGTCAGCTCCCTTCTTAGTAACTGATCTTGCCTAACAGCCAATGTGGCAGCTGCAAGCTCTAACCTTGGAACTGTAATTGCTTTGATAGGTGCTAAGCGCGATTTAGCCATAACCAGAAAGTTTCTAGCTTCACCTTTCTGCCTTTCTACATGCAAGTATGAAACCACCCCATAGGCTTTCAACGAAGCATCACTAAAGTGGTGCAATGTGCAGTGGGCTACATCGTCATCTTTGGGCTTTATACACCTCTCAACCTTGAAATCCTCGAGTAATTGAAGGTCTTTCACCCACTTCTTCCACTGACACAGTTGCATGTCAGGTATAGCTTCATCCCATTGTAAATTCTTCCTACATAACTCCTGAAGGATCAGTTTTGCTGGCAAAACAAATGGGGTTGTGAGACCTAGAGGGTCATAGATGCTACTAATGACGCTCAACAAACCTCTTCTGGTAAGTGGTTTGTCCTTTGTCACTGTTTTGAGTTCAAAACAATCAGAAGCAATGTCCCAGTGTACCCCTAATACCCGCTTTACAGGCAGAGACTCCTGCTCAAGATCAACATCCTTTACACCCTTTGCCAATTCCGACCCTGGAATTGACTTCAGTACTGCTTTGCTATTGCTTACCCACTTAGTAAGCCTGAAGCCCCCTCTGGCCAGTACCTCCCTCAGGTTGGCTACCAGCGGTATGGCCTGGTCCACAGAACTAACTGACTTTAACAAGTCATCTACATAGAAATCTTGTTTCACTGTATCTAGGACGTAAGGGTCAAAGTCGACTCCTTCATCCTCAGCAGTACGTTTCAGTGCATAATTAGCACAGCTGGGGCTCCAAATCCCACCAAAAATGTGTGTTTTCATCCTGTATTCTTGTGGCTCCTCAGACAAGTTATCGTCCTTCCACCACAAGAATCTTAGTACATCTCTGTCTTTAGGATCAACAAGCACTTGGTTGAACATTCCTTCTACATCGGCCATTAAGGCCACTGGTTCCTGTCGGAACCTAAGTAACACCCCTATCAGGCTGTTCATAAGGTCAGGTCCCTGTAACACCTTGTCGTTCAGAGATGTATTGTTATATTTCGCTGCACAGTCGAAAACTATGCGCACCTTGCCTGGTTTTTGTGGATGTAAAACAGGGTGGTGTGGCAAATACCAGACCTTTTCTTCCCTACCATTTACTATTTCCTCCTTGGGAACCTCTTCAGCAAATCCTTGCTCAAACAAGTTTTGAATTTCTGCACAGTAACCCTTATTTAGATCTTTGTCCCTTTGTAATCTCGTTTTTAGAGATTCTAGCCTCCTGAGTGCCATTTTCCTATTGTTAGGAAGATGGGGAACCTTGTCCTTAAAAGGAATTGCCATCTGATAATGCCCATTCACTTTTTTCACTGTCTCATCCCATATTGACAGTACTCTTTGATCATCAACAGACAATGCCATTTTTTCGTTATACACGATATCACATGCCTCTAGTTCCCAGAACCTTTTAACTTGGTTTTCGAGGCTACAAACCTGTGTAAAATTACTATGAGCCGCATTGGAGCTCTTGCTGCTATCAGACCCATTCAGCGGACCATTTAAGGTCCACCCTAGCACAGTTTTCACTGCATAAGGTTCACCCTTGTTGCCATGTTTCACATCAAGTGGGATCATCACTTCTGGAACATCTTGTCCTATCAAAAGCTCAACTTCTTCATTTACCTCTGGCAACTTAATACCATTTAGGTGTGACCACCTGTCAGCATCTTTCTGCTTTGCTATATTGTCACCATTGATACTCATTTGAGCTCTGACAAACACTTTTGGAACTGTAATACATTCAGCCTGATCTTCGAGGAAGCATACCTTTACCCCTATTACCTCTGTGCTAACACTGCTTGAAGTAGAGGTAAGTGTAGTGAGTGTCAATTTTTCCCTCTTACCCTTGATACCCAGTCTCTTTGCCAGGCTAGCTGAGCAAAATGTACTTGTTGAACCACTATCTAACAAAGCACAGGTACTGACAGTGCATCTACCATCTAGTGTCATAACCTTTACCCGTACAATAGGGAGCGCCACTCTACCAGCCCCGGCCCCTGTGGCACTACACAGTGATTCTTCCGAATGAGAATAGCCATTTACTGCCTTTACATCTGTTTGCGTTTGATCATTGACTGCATCTCTCAGACTTGTATTTTGGTCACCAGCATGAACCTCTCTTTTGGACACATGTAAGAACTTGCTATATTTGCGTCCACAGCCAGTTACAGTGCAAACTGTTTTACGTCTGCATGTTGCCGACATGTGGCCTGGCCATAAACAATTGTCGCAAAGTTTCTTGCTACGAGAAAACTTCAACCTTTCTTCAGGTTTCAATGACTTAAACCCATCACAATTCAGAAGAGTATGCTCAGCTTCACGAATACACACCTCTTAACTGTGTCATTTGCATGTTGCTGGTCAACATTTGTACCACTTTGATCAGCCATAACACTAAAATTCGACCGTCCTCTACCTTTTGGAGGTCTTTGAAATTTGTTTCCATTGATCTTTTCCCTACTGTTGTCAGTCAATTTACCATAAACTGGATCATTTGCTTCTTCACTTGCTGCACTCACAAACTCTACTACATCATCAAACCCTGGAACCCTTTCACCTCGTTTCCGTATGTCCCTGACCTGCTTTTTCCATCTATTTTGCAAATATACAGGTAGTTTCTCGATGATTCTTACGAGATTAGTTTGATTGTTCATCTCACTTGACTTATTCATTGCATTCAATACCTCTCAACAGCTTTTCAGATTGTCTGCAAAGTCCTGCAGCCCAGCCCTGTCACTAGCTTTAATATATTGTCCTTGTGTGATGTTTTGAACCCAGGCTTCTGTAATATAAAAGTCATCACCAAATCGTTCTTTGAGCAGTTGCTTGGCCCGAGTATAGCCCTGACTTGGCTCCATAACAGCACAGCCTTATGCTCTGCCAACACAGTACTGCAGTAGACGCGCTAATTTGGCACTATCGTCCACTAAGTCTCTCTCTACAGTGTTTTCAAACGCACGAATGAATACCCAGTATTGCAACGGATCACCATCAAAGGTTTTGAGTTCAACTTTAGGCAGTTGCATAACCGACAACATATACTGCTGTTGCTGTTGAGTTGCTTGCATAGTATCTAGAAGAGCAACATCACTGTCATCTCTATTTCTAAACACTGCCGCATTTGTATTTAGGCCAGGAGGAGGAGGCGTTTGGTCAACTAGTGGCAAATCTGATCTGCCCCTCGGAGGTAATGCCTGTCTGCGCCCACTTATTTTTGATTTCTTCCTGTCATGTCTTGATACGCCTGATCTTCTGCTTCTGCCATTGCAAGATTTACTCCCAGATCTAATGCCTCTTTTCGGTGTTTTATGTCCAACTCTTCTTGTGCTAAACGCTGTCGTTCTTTTAATGCAGCAGATTCTGCTTGCAATGCAGCCTTGCGGGCTGCAGCTTTAGCTCTCTCACTAACCAAACTAGTGCTCACAGACACTCGTGAGCGAGACCTGTTGCTTCCATACTTTGTTTGGCTAGCAGAGTCCCTTGGCTCAATTTCATCTGACAAATCGGGAACGCCTGCCTGCTGTATGGCGATTGAAACTTCATCTCGTATGTTGATAAAGTAGGCAGGAGGATCCCCATCTACCTGTGCTGTGTAAGCTTCATGTGCATGTTCAAACTTTTGAAATGCACCTTTAAGTTCTGCGACCTTTGCTCCAATATGCGTAGCGTCTGCTTCAATCTTAACAAGTTCATTCAATTCCTTTCTTTTGCGTGTAACAAGGGCTTTAGCAGATGTCCTTGCCTGCTTTAACCCGTCAATATTGCTTTCACTGTATGACGCCATATTTTTGCTGTCTTATGGTATATATGTGTCTTCAGTTTTTGAACTTTAGATGTTATCTTTCATCTAGGACCGCCCTGCGGTTGGCAAATTTGGCTGGATTCACAAAATATACCAACAAGAACAGATTAACGACGTCACTGTGTGGTACTTTTCTATGCTAAGTCTTTATTCCTTTGCCACTGTCGAGCACAACATTATGACACACGCCATTTCACTCAGATGCACTGATGGGCGTCGATGTGCGACTAAACGCGGTAAATGCCATACAATGCGTAGAATGTGTTGAATGCGGTTCAAACTGCAACAAACCAATAACAAACTCTTTACTATTTAAGATATAATTCGGTTACTTTCATTGAATCAACTATTACATATATAACCGTGTATATTCCTTACAAATCACTCTCATGGTTTATTTAACCCGAACTGTCAATTCTGCAGAAATACTTCCAATCCCCTTAATAGATGTCGCTACAATCGTTCCAAAACCTCGTGGCATATTCTCTTTGTTCAGTTCGATCCCTCGATATCCTCAGAAACCCATGTAAACTAACTTTAACTCTCTTACGGTAAACAAATATCTAATATATTACTCTTATACATAACTTCTCTCGTTTCTAGCACCTTTATGTTGGATTTTAACACTTTTGAGTATAGCACCGACTGTATATATATAGGATAACACAGCACCAATTAAAGAAAAAGAGTAGCATTACTACGTTCGGCAGAAAAGCTCTCGTAAACGTAAAATTATTGATGTGACAACTACTCACAACTGTTGGCCCTTCCAGCCGCTCCTATTAGAGACAATGCTCTGTCGAATAAATGACTTTCGCCGTTATAGCGCTGCTTTAACGTGCACATAGAGAACACCTCAGCTCTCTGCCTTGTACCCCCGAAAGCTCTCTGTCGCCTTTCTTTTGACCAGAGGTGCGAGCGCGTCCACTATAACTGCAGGCAAAAGGTCCTGCCCTCTAGCGAATAATGAAATACTACAGCTAAACTATATGTTATATATATTTGTAACACTTCCCTTGGATCGAAACTTTGAACTTTTGCTTCTGTCCCAACACCTTATTTTCATTGGCTTCTCTAGCACTGGGTAAACTTTCAATGTGCTTTTCTCCTCCTCCCCTCTTTTTCACTAACCCACGTGTTTTCCTGCCACAACCAAATTGGTATCAAAATACCCCTTGACGTGTCACTTTAGGGCAATGTCCAACCAATTTTGGAAAATTTTGTTCATTTTGGGATTGAGATTTTTTGGTAGACCTATATGTTGTCTATCATAGATTCACATTTAGTGGTCCTAGGTCCAATGCAAGCTAAAGAATCATCACTTCCCTCCTTACCTTTTGTTCTGACCCAGAATTAAGACCTTACTCTTTTTCTCACTGTATTGCAGGCTCCATTTCTCCCACAAATCCCTATCTTGTGTAAATTTTGCAATTTCTCCTTCGCGTTACCAATGAGAACAATGTCATCTGCAATTTAAAAAAAACTAGTATCACCTCATTTCCCACCGTAAACTTCTTCCACTCTGTAACAACTGTTCCCCCCACTCACTTTAAGACGAAGCGAACGGTATAGGCGACAAACCACAGCCTCGCTTCACCCCAATACACAGCTATGCTCCCCAAATTGGTGTTCTAGCGAAATTTTAATTCACTTCGCCTAGAAATTGTTTTGCAACGTTTAGTACTATTACCTGTTCACGACGACTCTTCTTTTTTGTATCAAGTTTGACAGTACTTGGTCAGTTAATGCAACAATTAAACTCTATACACCTTGCTAAATAATCATGACATATAGGGTAATAACCAACATACCCCCACTACCTACTACACCTACCTGATAGGTAGGTACTACCTAGTAGGTAGTGGGAGTATGTTGGTCATACCCAATATGTACCTTGTACCTTACAGTCCAAGCAAGTTGTTCCTAAGCAGTACCTAGAAACATTTTGCTTGGACTGTAAGGTACAAAGTCATTTCTAGTTAAATACCATTGACACGTTGCGATTATTTGATGGCTGTTCTTGTCGTCAGTCACCAAGCTCCCGTGTTGACTTTCTGATAACATTGACTTCAAAAATCTTGGAGTGTAATGTGTATTAATTATAGGATTATTGGTAATCATTCACGTGGTTCAGATGCCATAAGTGCACGCTTACTCAGGGAAGGTGCCCCTGCTATTACAGATTCTCTGGTAAAGCTCTTGAACATTTCTTTGATTAATAGTCAATTCCCAGGAGAATGGAAGAAGGCTAAATTAAGGAGATGTAGTCCCAATTTTTAAAAAGGGATCACGAACTACTGTAATAATTAAAGACTAATATCATTATTAACTTCCGTAAGCATAGTTTTCGAGAGAGTAGTGTTAAAATACATTATAACTTTTTCCGAGACAACATCGCCATATCCGAATCACAGTCCGGATGCATAACGGGTGACAGTGCTGTCAATCAACTTGTATTTCTGTATTATCATTTTTTGTGAAGCAGTAAATTTTCAGAAGGATGTAAGTGTTATATTTTGTGATATAACGAAAGCTTTGATCGCGTCTATCACGCGGGACTTCCACATAAATTAGAAAAAGCGGGAATAAGCGGCACACTGCTGCAGTGGTTCGGTGATTACTAAGACGGACGCGAGAAAAGAGTTGTTGTCCACGGTGCATCATCGCGTTGGGGACGAGTCAAAGCAGGCGTCCCCCAAGGTTCTGTATTAGGACCACTTCTGTTCCTGATATATATAAATGATATAGTAGATATAGTTCATTCATCCATTCGGCTCTTTGCCGATGACACAACTCTGTTCATCAAAGTAGATGACGCCTTTGCTGCGACCAATTCTCTCAATACTGACTTGCAGGCAGTTGAAGGTTGGTGGCGGCAATGGCTTGTTTCATTCAACCCTACCCTGTGAAATCTACTAGTATGGTATCTCCAATCTACCAGTATGGTATCTCCAATCTACCAGTAAGGTATCTCCAATCTACCAGTATGGTATCTCCAAGAAGAGGAATCCTTTTAATTACCCCGATCTAGTTTTCATGAATGAAAAGCTACCCGAAGTTTCTGATTACAAACATTTAGGCTTAACAATTCGCAGTGATCTGTCCTGGTCGAACCATATCAAAAACCTAACAACTAAGGGAATGAACATGGTGAATATTCTTAAATATCTGCAGCTTCGTCTCAATAGGAATTCCTTGGAGATTCTTTATTTTTCATTTATCAGACCTCTCTTTGAGTATGGATCAGTGGTATGGGACAACTGCACGCTGCAAGAGTCTCAACAACTTGAAAACGTCCATTTGGCAGCAGCCAGAGTTATTATTTGGGCCACAGAAACAGGCATTGAAACATTATCTCGGCGCCGTGAAAAAAAGCAAACTGATCTTATTTTACAAGATCATGCACAGTGTAGCTCCTCCATACTTATGCAACCTCATTCCTAACCTGGTCAATAAAAGAAACAGTACAGTGTCAGATCTGGTACTAATCTCTCTGTTTTTCGAGCACGAAAAACCTATTTAAAACTTCTTTCTTTCTTACCATCGGTTGTACGATTGTGGAATAACTTGCCTGCTAATGTGCGTAATTCCGAAGACCTTACATCTTTAAAGAAAAAATAGACCAGGGGAAAAAGTGCAAACAAGCTATACTACAGAGGTGACAGAAGGCGGTGTCCCACGCACGCTTGCCTATGGGATACAGCAAGCTAAACCCGGATCTGTTCAAAAAGGGTCTTGTGGACTCCCCTCAGTGTGCCTGTGGAAACGGAAATGAAGATGTTTTATATTATTGTTGCGAGTGCCCTTTTCATATAACTCAGAGAAATACACTTCAGAACAAAATTATGTCCTTTGTGCCATTTACGGTTTCAACGTTATTATTTGGGTCCAAAACATGTACCATCAAGCAAAATGAATTTATTTTCGACATATTCACAATTTTATCAAAACAACAGGCAGACTGGGAGCTGTGACGTTGTTCATACTATGGTCAAAATCTTGAAACCAGAAATGTATCGTCTGTGTATACAGTTGAGTGAAGGCGGACTTTATCTCCCCACCCTCTATCTGTAACGTCTTCTGTCGTTCCTCTTATGCTCGTGTGGCGCCGCCACTCTATCTATCCTCGTCTTCTGGCGTTCTTGCTAAAAGCGAATTGTTTCTGAACCTGTGATACGTGACACCCCTTCTTTAATCTTTTTCATGTGCAAGAGGGATTTATATGGGGCTTTGCCCTGTTTCCCAATTGTATCCTTACGGAAATAAAAATATGTTTAAACCAATGATGCACGTCTTTAGACATTGGCAGAGGTTACAATGTATACCTGGTGGCCGAAGGTACATGACTTCGATGAATTTGTTTATTATGAGCAAATGCATATTTTGATTATTCAGTGTTCGCAATGGCTTTATCTGTTGAAGTCTGAGTAGTGAATATATTTCAGGTTATTGGTGGGGGGTAGGGCTACAGAATATAAACAACTTAGAATGTAGACATCTACATTATGTGTTCACGTAAAATGTATACTGCTACGCAAAATATAACAGGCTGAAGCATGGTGTACCTTGACGTAAAATGTCAAGTCAGTTCTGTTATTTATCAATATTTTTAAAGCCACAAAAAAGCACTGATGAGACTTAAATTGGAATTGTTATTATTATCATCATCATCATCATCATTATTATTATTATTATTATTATTATTATTATTATTATTATTATTATTATTATTATTATTATTATTTTGTACAAATGTATCTCATCTCCATAAAATTATCAAGGGAAGCGAATAATGAATTACTAGAAGGAAGGAAGCTTGGAAAGCAGCTCAATGTAATGCCTTGATCTGGACATGACGTCATGACCCATCTCTATTGGGGTGGGAGTGATACCCTGAAGTTAAATCTGATAAAAAAGATCATCAAAGAGCAATAAATAACAGGGTGTGCCTGGGAGCCTGTGCTGTTATCCGAGGCCTTCTTGCTACTTCCCGAGACAGACCATCTGGGACTCAGTCCCGTGCATTCTGTATACGTGACATTTGTCCCATATTTGATTTTTTTTTAATCCGAAAATATCAACAATGCTCACAGATCAGATATCTAAAGGATTTTACCCGATACATTGATATATCTTTATACATGTATTTAACAAAGTCACGTACTTCAACACACTGGTAATGGGCACAGCTCAGTCCGGCTGACGGCGGACCTCGCTCACATTCAAGTAATCGGCTAGCTGGTTCCTTTGTCTTTATCATTAGCTGAGCTGGCAGCCTAGTCAACACCCACCATAAAACAGAATACAAACAAACAAAAACGCCATCTGTGTTAGTTTCTCTAATACTTGTAATACCATAACAGATAAATGCTGGCGTCTTCAGATTCAGTAACAATGCTCATGTGCTTGCATGCCAATATTAATAAGCTACATGTACATGTAAGCAGACGGTGACATTTGGAAAAATTAAAAAAAAACAACAACAAAAAACAAAACACCGATGTGTGCTCCTCGTTATATTATGCATAATTTAAAACACCGACATGGGCCCTAAGCTACAAGACGCGTACTTAAAAACACCGACGTGTGCTCCAAGTTATATAACACGTAGTTTAAAAAAACCGGCGTGTGCGCGCATGCCATAAGTTACATTCCACTTAATTAAAAACACTAACGTGTGCTCTGACTTACATTGCGTCGGAATCATATTAGCGAATCTCGATGGGCCTCGCATTGAGGACAGGCTGGATGAAAAATTATTTTCATATTCTATGGCCGAGTGTTAAACATGTTCCAGTGCTCCTTACAGATATCCCCTTGTTCTCTGCTCGTAATAGAGTGCTATATTGATGAAGTACATCCTCATTTTCATATTACACGTAATTTAACTTAGGGCATACGTTAGTGTTTTAAACGCGTAATATACCTTAGGGCACACGTCGTTGTTTTTGATTACGGATAAGATAATGAGACCTGTTACCCCAGTTGACTTAAGGAAATGCCTGAACTGTAATACTGACAACGTTGAAGATGAAAGACATTTTCTCTTAAATTGTGAAAAACATGTGAATGAAAGACGTATTTTATTCAATGTAGCACGAAAATATCTCCATGGATTTGATTCATTGGCAGACGATGACAAATTTGTTCCGTTAATAACCACAAAGTGCCATAATGTTTTACTTGCCCTAGGACAGTACCTCTATTAGTGTTTTAACAAGTCAGGACCCTCGTAAGTTAAGCTTCCGGGTGTTTTTTCTCTAAATGTTGTATGTTTATCTACATATTTATGCACCATAGGTAGATGCTCTTTTATGCACCGTGATCATGATCTTTTGTGTTTTACATATTGTATATATCTGTCTCTGTATGTGGATGTATATTATGTATGACGAATGAGTCTAACGAGACTCCTTATGATGGCAATAAAATTCTACTACTACTACTACTACTAAGAGCACACGTACATGTTAGGCACACGTAGGTTTTTTTAATTTTGCGTAATATAACTTGAAGCACACATCGGTGCTTTGGATTACGCGTAATTTAACTTGGAGCAGAGGTCGGTGTTTTTGATTACGCATAATATAACTTACAGCACATGTCGGTGCTTTTGACTACGTGTAATTATAAGAGCACACGCCGGTGTTTTCATATAACGCGAAATGTAACTTAAAGCACACGTCGGTATCTTTAAATAGGCGTAATACAAATTAGAGTACACGTCGGTGTTTTTGATTGCGCGTAATATAACTTACAGCACACGTAGATACTTTCAATTACGCTTAATATAACGTCGGTGTTTTTAATAACGCCTAATGTAACTATGAGCACACGTCAGTGTGTCCGATTCCGCGTAATATAACTTACAGCATACGTCGGTGATTTTGTCGACGTGTAATGTAGCTTAGAGCACAAGTCGGTGTTTTTGATAAGGCGCAATATAACTTGGAGCACATGTCGGTGTATTTAATCTTGCGTAATATAACTTGGAGCACACGTCGGTGTTTTTGATTACACGTAATGTAACTTAGAGCACACGTCGGTGTTTATAATTATGCGTGCTATAACTTGGAGCACACATCGGTATTTTTATTACGTGTAATAATAAGAGCATACGTGTCAATCTTGGAGCAGACGTCATCGAATTTAGTTGACGTGTAAAATACTATTGCGTTCAGACACAAAGCCCCCTCACAAAATACGTCAAAGCCACTACGTTTTTGGCACTGATCCCCCATCACAGAGGACCTCGTGACTTGCGGCAGGTTAAGATTATATCTTACGACTGGAAAACGAACGTGACACATATCCGGGTCAAACGAAACGGTTGGACTCACAGATATGTGACCTGTTCCACGGAAATAGGTTCAAGAACCATGGACCATTTCCTGAAACCACTTTTTTTTTTTTGATGGCCTAGCTACCATGTTGGAAAAAATCGCGAGTTAATGGAATGGTTGTAAGTTGGACAAAGTTAATATGGCTGTGTACGTCCACTTGATCCGCATCATGTGGCAACAGGCAAGTGTAACCAAAATTGTCCGTTGCATCACATTTGGGTGTATGGTTACGTTCAAAGGAGCCACAGGTTGTCAGACTGCCTCAGAAGATTTCCAAATATACTGTGTCCAGCAAATTTTACATCAGCCGAAAACATGTATTTTAGCTTGTACTATGGACAGCCAAAAGAGACCGGCTGTGTTCACCAATTCAGAGAAATAAAGGGAGTCTTGTGTCCACTTTTCATGCGTCATGTTTCATTGACTTTAGGCAAGCCTATGACACTGTGTGGCACAAGGATTATTCTATAAGTCACTAAAACTCGATACAAAAAGGGAAATGTTATAATATAATAAAGGACATGTACTTTAGAACTACGACGCTGCTAAGATTTAAAGATGGTTTATCGGAACACATGTGGTAATATAATAATCTTCTATACAAGGATGCACTCTTAGTCCCACTCTTTTTAATGTGTTTATCAACGACCTTCCAAATATATTTGACTGAGAATGCCAGCTAGTAAAATTATATAATAAAACCATTAATTGTCTTTTATACGACGATGATTTAATTATACTATCGGCAAAGTGAACTTGGACTACAAATATGTCTTGACAAAGTGAACAAATATTGCATAGACTGGAATATGACAATGAAAATCCAAAAATCCAAAATACTTATCTTTAATAAAGCTAGCAAAAAATTGAAAAGGATATTTACTATTGGAAACGAGGCAATAGAAGTAGCTTATAAATATTTTTAAGGTATAGAAATAAAAGCAGATGGCTCTTTTGCAAATTTCATGAAAAATACTCAGTAATAAAGCAACTTAAGCTCTAGGCGGGCTCAAAAGACTATTCTTTAACACACAAATAAGTGTACCAATATTGTTACGTTCATTTCATACCCTGATATCACCTATTTTGTTATACGCAAGTGAAGTCTGGGGACCATACATGCTGTCGAATAACAAATTTTTGTTCAGTAACAGAATAGAAGAGTATTTGAAGTTCCCATTGAAAAAAATACGATTACATTTCTTGCGTTTAGTACACAAAAAAATTGACAAATATTGCAGTGTTAAGTGAGGTCGAGAGATACCCACTCACGTTAAAAGTACTAAATTCAATGTGTAAGAATTGGCTAAGAAGTGCACATATGAAACCTGATTCACTTCTTTACGATTGTTTTCTCTGCAATGCAGAAAATATACATACGGGGGAATTCCATTGAATAACATGTGTTAGAGATACGTCATGCAACGTAGACTTCACAATGATTATATGGGAAAATATCGGTTGCTGACAGACGACTTTCCAACATCAACATTTGTCGAAAATATTTCATAGACCAGTGGCAGACAGAGATGGATATCAATTCAGGCGCCGATAAAAAATTACGAACCCATACGAAATTAAGAGAAAATTTAAAATTAGTTTCTTACCGTCAAATATCGGTCCACAAAGAAAAAGATAACAAGATTTACAATCAGTGCACATAACCTTAAAAATTGAAATGGGGAGGTGTACATGTAGGAGACCACAAAAACACCCTTGGAAGAAAGAATTTGTGAAATTTGTAATAAAGTTGAAGATAAAATACATCTAATGTTACACTGCAAAATATATGATTCTGAAAGAACTGTTTTATATAATGAAGTAACCGATATTTTCCCTACATTTACCACACTTGACGATCAAGAAAAAGTGATATTGCTCGTGAATTTGGCTGATACAGAAAAAAAATAGTGGAAACATATTTTGTGAATATTCTTAAGAAAAGAGGATCCCTTTAAATTATCTTTAAAATTTAAAATGCAAAAGTGACAATGTCATGTGACATAGCTCTCTCTCTCTCTCTCTCTCTCTCTCTCTCTCTCTCTCTCTCTCTCTCTCTCTATATATATATATATATATATATATATATAAATAGATTGATATAGGTTTTTAGTATTGGTTAATTGTAGTTTTTTTATGATTTTGTAAGTGTGTGTGTGATATATGTGATATGTACGCTTTCGTAATGTATGGTCCGGTTTTGTAACTTTTGTACGTATGTATTGTGTATTAACAAATTACTACAGTTGTATTTGTGTGGTGCAGTAAATAAAGTTTCATTCATTCATATATCCTTTGCTGTTCTTGTTAAGGTAAGTTTGGTATCAGTGGACAGTTCCTTGCTTTCTGAGGACTGCTGATGCGCGCCATCTCTTGGTCAAGCTTTGAGTAAACTTCCAAACCTTCCACGCACCTGCCGAAGAACGTTCTGGAATATTTGCATTTTAAGACCAGGGGGGGGGGGAGTATGTTCTTTGTAGTACACATGTATGTTACATTGCGGCACGTTCAAGCGATTCAACTAAAGCAATGTTGTTCTCTCTCTCTCTCTCTCTCTCTCTCTCTCTCTCTCTCTCTCTCTCTCTCTTTCTCTCTCTCTCTCTCTCTCTCTCTCTCTCTCTCTCTCTCCATCTCTTAAGCCCCCTGAACAAAAACAAAAAAGAAATGAGCAGACCATAAGCTGATGTTTTAATACAGGCAGCAGGTGCCCTTAGTCTCGTAAAAATCACACCTTCGAGTTTATTGTGTTGCGTTTGACATTTTAGTGCTGGCAGTACGACCACTCATCTCGGCTAATCCACCCAATTAGTCACTCATTCTCCCCATTGGTCACTCCAAGGGGTCACTCATCCACTCTGTTTGTCACTCACCTTTGATTATCCACCCCATTGATCAGTGGAGAACAAAGATTTCAATATGGAAAACAAAAAGTGAATTGCGTATATTGTCCCTGGTTCTCCAGCCTTGCTTAGTGTGCTGTATGTGGCCACCTTTTCACAGGGCAAAGGGGCGAGGGAAGGGTGGGGAGAGTCGTGCGTGTAGGGTGCACGTGGGCAACATGCTGCATATTTCGGGCTGGCTATTCTACCAAGCCAGGCTTGCTGTGTTCGAATCCCGTCCTGTTTAAGCAATTCACACACAGTAGTTGCGATCTCGTCTCACAGAGCCTATCATATGGCTCAACGGTAAATAGATATTTCAATGAAATTGCCATTCCTTGTGTAAATCAATTTTACAATCAGATCTGATGCTTTTTAAATACTGTTATAGAATATACAAGAAATGTCCTGATCTTGTTTTGAATATGGTGCTATAATTATGATGAATGCCGGGTCAATTAATATCATCACAACACAAAGGGCGTGTAAAAAAATTGGCAGAATTCCAAAAGGTGATTGGCCTCTTAACTCAATCGATTAAAAGTAGAATTGTTGAATTATGAGCTGGAAGGCCTCACTATTAGTTGATTAAATTAAGCAAAGGCGTAATTAAGTACGAAAGCCTTTTGTGATATGGGGGCAGGTGACTTTGCACCTCGATATAACACGTCCCTGATAGTAGTTATAAGGCGCACTTTGACAGGGCAAAGCAACTGCACTAATTACACGAATTGATTGGTCTTTGTCTGTAGACATAGCCGCGACAAACCAACAGGTTCGTAGTAACTAACAAAGGTGCTCTCTTGTATTTGTTAAATCACATATCTAATATGTACAATATGTATATATGTATATACATGCATGTTGCAGTTTATTCATTTATTTGTATCAAATGTTTTGTATCTAAATGTAGCTACAACTACTGTACATCTCATGTTGTCAATATTCGGTTTCTAAGAAATGCAGAAATGCATAAGTAAAATTTGAACCAGCTGTTAAAATGTAACTTCATTAAAACTGTTGCATTTAACCTCTGTCTGACATAACGAGCCGAAAACATTGCATTAGCAACGGCTTTGGGTATGAAATGAGGAACACAGGTAAATCAGAAAAGCAATGATGTAATATGAACTGCGATGACCTTAGCAGATACTGATGTTGGCTGGACTTAATTAGGGAAGTTGAATCTCAAATATCGCTTGTAAGACCATTGTAGACGCGACACAGTATGTGCAGTAGTCAAATAACACCACTCCGAGGTACAGACACAAGATATACTTATTTTGATAACAACATTCCATTCAATATTTCTTTTAGTCAGAAATTTGGGTCAGTATTTGCAAGCGGTAATGTCAACCCAATTGACAGTTCAGTTGGCAGCCAGCTTACTAATGAGTATTTTCCATCAACCTTGGAAAGCCATCATACAAGGAATAATGCAAGCCTTGTGTGATATTAACTTTACTTGGGATATATCTGATTAGATAACCATACGATTTAATCAAGTGAAGGCCAAAGCTAAAAATGGCACAGTGAATGAACATTGGATGACACATGTAACCCCTAATTAAGCGAGTCCTTCACATTTAATTTTCTGTGTAAAGAATATCTATATTATTTGCTTCCTACTATGCTGCTTACACTGCTTTTTATGGTTGATTGATTCAATATCTACTGAAACGGTGGCCACTCTTTCGTATACCTGTGTTGTGTAACACGTATAGGGATACTGTTGATTCAAAGGACTGTCACTTGTTGGTGTTTATATAGTGTGGTCTACTGGCTCCGTACTCTTCACTTATTCAAGCAATGGGCGCCAGCTACACGCCTTGAAGATGATATCGAGATATGAGGCACGTTACCAAATCAGCTCCAGTGGGACCAACTTTTGCACTAAAAATTTGAGTGAATGTGCAAAACCGTCTGCAACACAGGGAGAGAAGCTAATTTTATGAAGTATAAAATTCGGATTGTGCGCAATGTCGGGGTTCATCTTGGAAAATGTGACTTTTTTGTTGTTTATGATTGCGGTACTACTCTGGACACGTTTTGTTTAGTCTTCTGAAAAACAGAACTGGGTTCACTGTACTTCTGCTGGGGGGAAGCACAGAAATCGTCAAGTTGTATTTGTTGCCATCGAAAATACCTACAAGGCTACCCATGTACACCTGTGTGGTTGTCAATTCCTAAATGCAACTGTTTACTGTTTAGCTGTGTCAAGGCAGTTTGAACTAGGCGATACATGTGATTGGTGGAAAGTTAGGGTAAACCAAATGCACGTAAATATTAGTGCAAACGACTTCCAAATGTTTGAAAATATATCTGCTATGCCAGGGGCCCGGCCTGGGCCTTCCGTGGCCTATGCAGAAACTGGAATCATCGTATTGCTCAGTCTAATGGTGATACTCTGCCTTGGCTTCTTGCTCTATGGCTTAGTTCTCAAAGTAGCAGCCTTTGATGTATCGTTCACGAGTCGTCACGCAGGAAACGCTACACACTTTTCCGGGGGAGAAAAATTGGAATTCGGAGATACTCTGCTTTTCACAGAGGAATCATCCAAAAATGATTTCTAGGGACTGTAGCAAATGTCCCTGAAAAATCTCGCACTATTATGGAGGTAGTTCCGTTGCGATTGCTGCTCCAACGCGTTACCATTCAGTGTGAACTTAAATGGAACGAAAGGAAAGTATTACATGAATGTGACGGTACAAACGTAAGATATGTCTAAATTATTATACCTACACATTGCCATAATCGGTTTTGCAGATGAGTTGCTGCTGTTAATGTTCCTGCAAGATTTACAGAAAGAGCATTGCTGTTTAATACAGAGTTTTTCACCGATATGTCGATCATGTTGCTCTTCTATCTACAAGCCACCATAAGGAAAAGTCTAATTGATATGAATGGTGTCTGGTACAGAAATCATTGCACACCTATGATCAAGTTGTTATACAGCCTGTGAGACGATAGTTTCCGAGAAAAAAATTGATGTCGTGGATTGAAATTCATATGCAAATGTTTGATGATAAACGGAAGTGAAATTTGTCACTTTCTTCCAACGATAAACAGCTTCAAAGATTATTTCTTATGTCGGATGCAGATAGACTATTGACCAGCGTTGCGAAAAGTGCTTCAAGGGCAGAATGTTATCTTTCCGCGTTTTTGTATTCAAGAATTGTCACCATTTGTTTATTTTTTTACGGTTTATGCAAATGTGAAAAAGAAGACGTAAAACAGACAGAATCAAATACTAACGAATGAGTAGCTGAATTATAAATTTTTGCTTAAAATAACAGAGTAATGATAATAGTGACGCTTCATACTTATTATTATGATTGTGATAATGACGTTATGTCAGAGGAGAATAATTCCAATAAAGGTAGACAGTTCATGATAACCGTTAATATTACAACTCACAATAATCAACACACAAATGTTGCTTGGGACAGTTACGTTAGACATATTTTTAAACCAAGCTGACATGTATATACTATCTTGGTGCTGCTCATTACTTAGGGTTACTGTGGGTTCCTATGTATACCTATAAAAGATAATCTCTGAAACAGAGAAGGAATTATCAGTTACTCTTATACATTACAAGCGTCTGTCATGTTTATCAGGAGAAGAAAATGTAGACAACAAAAGCTAGAATAAAATTTAGCAATGTCTTGCCGTTATATCAGTTTTAAACTGCCAACGAACAGCCTATGAAATTTTCTCTGTCAATAGATACTCGGAGCTTTATCACGTAGATATTCAAGGTATGTTTGTGGAAACAGATTGCAACTGCAAGCACGCTGAGAGCTATTTTAAAACACGTTTAAGCGTTGGAATATATTAATAAAGGTAGGTAAAAAGTTTTGCTGGTGCAGGAGTTGTTTTCACATACTGTGCGCCTCAAGGCAACCGAGACTGTTTCTGTGCATAATATAATATATCTAATAATATTGGATCGCATATGATAGATAATATTCTGTTTACAATATCCTTGGAAAAAAACCTCAATATTGGAAGTGCAATATTTACCCATCTTTGTCCTGTTGTTATGATGACAGCCCAATCATTCTTTACGTATTTTCACCAAAGTGTAGACCCCGCAATTTTGAAATCCATGTGCAGTAATATGCGCTCGCAAGAAACATGAATAATATAATCTGTCTGTGTGCCTACACAGAAAAGTTGTTGCCTTCTACATTCAAATGGAAATTGGAAAGGCTACATGGAAAAGAAAATGCTTGACAGAAAGAAAGAATTTTGGATAAATTTGGCGTTTTGGTTAAGTAATAAAAAACTCGGCTAATATCTATTTTTACTGCAACTTTGATTCACTCTTGACACAACTGTATGGACTGATGACGAAATGGTCACCATTTGGTAGCATAAAAGTGACATGTCTCACATGAGTGCAAACAAAAGTCCTAGAGATGTACGTATACATGCTGCTGATGACAGACCATGGTCTGTTATATGTCTCGTCTCTCGCAAATAGGGCCGGGTCTGCTATTGTTCCTCCTAATTTGCATGTTTCAACTTTCCTGACAGGACCATACCCTGTTCAAAGAATCTAGCTCTAGTGGCGTCTTGGTGCTAAGTGACAAAATTGATGGTGGACAAACCTAGGATGTGAAGTCGGAATCTCTCATCTACCCTTAATAGTTTTGAAGATAAAGATTTAATATTTGATAGTTTTGCGTGCCCCCAATAGGTATAAATCCAACTTCTAAACTTTTGCTCGTGGATCATTGAATGCGTCTTCAGCACAAACCTATGAATTGAAGTTAGAATGACACCTCTACCTATAATAATTTTAAAGATATTCAACATTTAAACTTTTCAAGTGTCCCTAAGTAGCATAAATCAAAATTCTACAACTGTTGTTTGTGGTTCATTGGATGCACTTACAGCAAAACCTATAATTAAAGTTGGACTGGCACCTTTACATATTACAATTTTAAAGACATTCGAGACGTTAATTTTCAAATGGCCCTAATTTGCATTACTATCCAAAATTTGTCAGCCCTTTATATAAAAACGTCAGACTTTATTTATGGAAGTATAACCATGTCCAGTCTGGCGTTTCTGCGCTTGATAGTCTTCCAATAACATGTCGGAAAATCTGGTGGTAAATAAAGAGAAACAACGAAAGGAAGAAAGAAAGAAACAATGACATGTCACACAAACACTAAACGTAATTCGATTTACCAGTATAGGAATCGTGCATGTATATCTATTCTGTTATAGCTTTGAAAAAGATGGGCAATTGTTAAAATGGCTTCTCCATCTATTATAGTTTGCAAATACTGAAATTTTGAATTATCTCTAATCAGCAGAATTTAAAACACCGTAACGTGCGTTAAACATTCATTCGCTGAGCAATTTAAATCAAAAGAAACAGAAGGAAGGGTAGAAGACTGAATGAATGGAGGGAAGAAAGGGAGAGAGAGACAGGAAGTAAGAAATATCGAACCGGCCCGACACTTTGCGCCACTTATCTCGCATAATATAACGACGTAATGAATTGTTACGAATCATTTTTCAATGTGGACTGTCAGTGTGCCTCTTGGAGTGATATCAACAGTTAAAATATTTTATTGGGTTTGGTAGATGCTTTAATTGAACGGTAAAGAATAGGCAGGGTCCGAAGTCGTCCAAAATGGTTGTAGCTGGTCAAGGCCTGATTGGGTCTACCATGTTTACCATGCCTAGTTCACGGAGGAGGCAACGACAATCCACGCAATCTGCGCAGTATTGTAGGCACGTCTTCAGTTGCAAATCGCATATTTTAAAGAGGCATTGGAATGCCATCACGGAGCAAAATAAAAGATTCCTGCAGCATAGCGATATGGTGTACATATAGGATATCCTGCTCTGTCCTATATGAATGCTGAGAGATACGTCGGCCACCCGCTGTACAATAAAGCTCACTCAGCACCATTGCAATACACAGTCTATACCACCCTTGCAGTGCCCAGTGCCTGGCTAAATACCCTTCCCGAGATTGCAGCATAAAGCTTCAAGGGGCTGTGCTGAAACACTAGACCAAACACCCCGTGCCTCTCTCCACTCCCATCTTTGACTGATCCCAGCAACTGGAAAATGGAGAATGGAACGGCAAGTACATGATTTGGACGGGCCTTGCAATTTAATAAAAGATTGCAAATTAATTTTGCCATTCCTAAACACACTAAATTCTCGCTTAAGACAAATTGTATATGTGGGCGTCGAGATGTTTGCTCTGGTTTACATATACTACCTTTTTCTTTCTTTCATTTTTTTTAGTTCATGTGTAGTGTGTACAGTGGCCAGATGAGACTGAATGGGTCCCTGGCCACCTAGATATGTTCTATAATAGTATTTGTGTGAAATTGTACTGTTTGTATGACACACAGGTCAGTCATGACCTCTTGTATGTCAATAACATACTTACTTACTTACTCTTTTTAAACCAAGTGCCAGAGGCGGCAGTTATTATTTTAATTTGCTGTGTACTCATGCAGTGTACAAAGGATATTTAGGTCGTGAAAGCTGAGGTTAACATAAGATATACACAGCATGGTCTGCTGACAGTATAAAGTAATCGATTTATACTGTTACCAAAGAGAAGAAATCCATTTGCTCACTCGTTCTGGTGCACGGCATCTAGTGCCTGTTTATGTAGACCTACCTCGTGTCAGCAGAAACGTATCTAATCTGCACATGTCTAAATGTATTTAAGTTAGCCACACCAACAAACCATATCAGAACAGTAAAGCCATTATGCCTGGTTGTTAGTGGGTATAGCATACCGCATAGCAACGTAAGAATAAATCACAGGACATTAAAGCCATGAAATGAAATGAAAATGGGGACTACATCACCGAATATATACATGTTGGCATGTCCACCGCACATAATACAAATACATTAAACCAAAGTATTTTCGCTGAAAGGAACACACACACATATACAATGACACCAGACAAACAGAAAAGCAAATATTTACATTGTAATGGAGATAATAATGGAACTGCATTAGGTGTATACTCTGTGCATGTATGTGTCCAATGATTAGGACTGTTGTCAATTGTCCATTTAACTGTCTGATAAGCGTTTCGAAATTTGAAATTAGTTCTGCATCACTCAGACGCTTCAAATTTAAAAAAAATATTAATTACCCAAACTGCTGTCTTATGTTACGATTGATGTGTTTCAACAATTGTGCTCTGCGGATTTCGAATTTGGTATATTTTACAACGTAATGAAATAATTTTTCTCATTAGTGGCAGACATCGTATAGTGTCTCTGGAACTGAAATCTTGGTGTGTCTTGTGTGTCTTCCAGTTTCTATTGAAAGGTTATGTGCGCTTATTCATAATGCGGTAACTAGTATCAAATATTAGAATATTGGTTTTCTGTAAAAACAGCTCTGTGGTGACACTTTGCTGGAATTGACAACAGGAGCATAAACTCTTATCTTTAGCATCTTGGCATTGCTTGACGGAGTTCAGCACAATAGCATATTTTACTGATGTCTCGCGACAGCACTGCAATTTCCCTTTAATGCTGTCTCGCAACAAAGTAATTTTCCGTTAAAGACGTCTTATATGCACTAGTTTACCTTTACTGGTGTCTTGCATGTTTACGGGGTATCTGAACTATTAGTGAAAGCGTTTTCCCTATAAACTGGCAATCAGCCATGAAAAACCATTTAAAAGTAAAAGTCTTGAGAGTTTGACTGAAATCCAAAGATTACTAAGGGTCAATTTGACGTGACCATGAGCATAAAGTTATCATGAGCAGTCTTCACAAAGAATTTGATTTGTTCCTGAATTTGGTCCTAAAATTAAAACAGATGCACTTTTGACCCTGAGGTATTTAATCGTGGGCGTGTTATTTCATCAAAACGTCCAGGTTTAATCAATTTTTGTTTCTGGCTATAAAATGAACTTTGGGATGAACATTTACATCTTATACAAGTAACCTTGATTAAACCAGTACATGCAATTATGTTCCATATTGAGCATTTTAATTGCATGCAGTATAAATGTAATTAGTTAATTGTGGCGAAAGTATAGAACTGGGTCTTTCTTATTGAGCGTGCCTTAGAGAGGGCTTGGCTTGGTCACAATCCCCGCCCACAGACAACATATCAGAGGACCCAATACGGATTATTTGTATGAATAGTCATTTAACCTTGGCAAGTAGATAGCTGACAATCATTCCTGTCCCCTATTAACCAATCAGGAAGCGGGATCAGGGTTATTGGCAGCAAAAGAAACCCCTTTCTTGTGCTATATTCCAAGATGCAAGTGCTTTGTCTCACTTTTGGGTGTCTAGCTCCCTAACTTTGCCGTCTTTGAAAATGAATGACAAACTTGCCCATGTACCCAGCAGCTGCAGGGCATTACAGATTAGCCAGATGTCGTAACAAGCAAAACGTGAATTAGAGGCACAATCCCATCAAATTGAGTATTTTCTTCAAAGGCTATTTTTTTCAGTATTATTTCAAAATCCGAAGATCAAGTGAGGTAAAAGTGATCAGTTTTGCTCAAAGTTACTTCAGATTTATTTGGAAAATGATCAAGAAGTATAAATTACAAAAACGCTGCCCTGGGGTTTTGTTATGTTGAATCGTTTTCTCGCTGGAGCTAGCAAAGTGATAAAGCCTGAGTTATGAATAAAAATCATCTATGAATCTAAAAAATAAGTAATACTGTATTTGCGAAATAAGCTTCAGTGAACACGGAAAAAAACTGAAGGTCGTGCCAAGTTTGCTAAATTGAATAAAATGTGCATTTTATTATTGTAGAACAGCCTTATACTATGAAATACACTGCTGTGTCAGACAGATAGACTTGCACAGGATAATAAAGTTAATAATGCAAATCACATTATAGGATGAATGAAGGGAATGATGACCATGACACCAGAGAAAGAATGAAACAGGTAATGGGCATGACGTACAGAAGGAATGAAATAAATTATGAGAATAGAATTTGAGGAATAATGAACTGAAGGGTGAGAACGACAATGTGGCAATTTAAATTCTAGGACTAATGAGTGGTCATTACGTTGCGATAAATAAAATAAAATTTGATTAAAATATGGTTTTTGGTGACGACGAGGAGAGTCAAAGAGTTATACACGATGAAATTCCCCCAAAAAAACATATTGCACAGATTCCTATTTTCCAGCATAGTATCCAACACAAGTCGACAAAAAACAGCATATTAGTTACTTTTGGAGGTGAAGGCCAAGTAAATAATTACGTTTAGGAAATTGACAGTTTAAAAAGGGTTCCAAAACAAGCAAAAGCTCAGATGATCAAATTGGAAAATGTCTTTGGTCATTTAGGCATTTCTCACACATTGTTGCCATGATGAAAATGCCCTTCCCCAACGTACTTATATATTTGTGGACATACATTTATTAAGACAGTGGCGCAGTGCCATTAGTCAGAAATAACCATTGAAGTATTGTCACACGGATCTGGATAAAATAATAGGTATTGATGTTTGCAACATTAGTTTGAAAAAGTTATAGGTCTGCATATTGTAAGAATTCCTTTAAAATACAGTTGTACCTTATGATATACATAAAATAGGCTTGACCAACTGTACAACTCATATATGCTAAACACAACCAATTTATGACAGAGTGGCTGGAAACCGTAATACAGTGATAAACTCTGCAAATACAGACTCTGCCCCCCCCCCCAAAAAAAAAACAGAAAAAAAAAACAAAAAACAAACAAAACAGAGAGTAACCCTGAATCCCTACACCATGTGTCAGTTTTAGTCAATTGAAATACAATGCTGCCATTTGTTCTGCAATCAAGCTGTTTTAACTTTTGAGAATATATTTATATGCAGGTCAGTCTTCATTGTATGCATATTAAATGAAAACCATTGAAGGGCTCACAAAAAGTCTGTATGATGTAAAACATTTGTTATTTTATATAATATGAATGTGTGCGCGTTTCATTATTTAGCAAATATGCCTGTCTGCAGTCTCAGCTGTTGACATATAAAACAGTCATTCCTTTGCTTGTTGCAATTTCAAAATTTATGAAATATAATTAAACTGCTGGAGTGCTCTTTGTTCTAAATTTGAAGTCTATCTCTTCATGGACCTGATACTCAAAGGTTGCGCCTGCAGAAATTGTCATAAATATATATTGCTCTTTACCGCACGCAAGCACAGATTAGTCGTAAGGTTCGATTGGAAATTGTGCACGCCTTGATTTATAGAAAACCATTATTTAGCTGATATAAAGGTGGTAATATAAAGGTAGCAATACAACAGACGCGGAAAAAAGACCCACAGTAAACATTACTATAAAAGGTAATAACTTTTATACAGAGACGTAGCACTCGTTCCATATCATGGTTTAAAAAATTCATGTTTTAGTCCACAGACGCTCGTTACGTTCAGTCAGTCAAGCATTTGTGCTAATATATGCAGGGGGGGGGTGTTAAAGTGGGTGAACCTGGAACATATAATAATACTTTATTTGCATAAATGTCCGCAAGGGACCAAAGCAATACAGTATTGCCCTCTAGGGGCTACAAGAACAGTTGTACTACATACGCATCTATAAATACTACCTACCATTGCCCTGGTCAGTGATGCTGCATTCACATGTACGTGCAATTGCCCACATAGGGTCTTATCTGCAACAAAGTATTGTGTACTCATCTGTGCAGTCAATCATTCGTGCTAATAAGATGGGGGAGAGCAGGCCTAAAACCACTACTTCGTCAGACGGAGCTCCTACACTTTATTGCAGATAAGGCCCTATGTGGGCCATTACACGCACATGTTCCAGGTTCCCCCTCTACCTGTCCCCCTCCCCCCCGCAAGAAAAATAGATTGTTCTGGAAATTTTTATATGGAAGAAGGTACTATCAAATATCAGCTAACTATACGAGCAATACTTAACTGTAGGTTTGTACCGACCTACCTACCTACCTACGTACGTACGTACCTACCTACCTACCTACCTACCTAACTGACTGACTGACTGACTGACTGACTGACGGACTAACTAACTAACTAACTAACTAACTAACTAGCTAACTAACTAACTAACTAACTAACTAACTAACTAACTAACTCACTCACTCACTCACTCACTAACTAACTGGCTAACTTACTTACTAAATAAATATTTCAGAGAGAGAGAGAGAGAGAGAGAGAGAGAGAGAGAGAGAGAGAGAGATAGAGAGAGAGGTGGTTATACTAGCACCTATCGTTGGTCGTGCCCGGCTAAGCCATGGGCAGTGGGAATGTCATCTTAACATTTTCAAGTCCCAAGGCCAGGGGGTTCTCTCTTCCGATCTGAGGGTATCATTCTCCAAGAATAACCCAGGCATGTATTGCTCAACGATCTTAGGTACCTTGGAGTGTCCGCCGATATGTCTTGCGGTATGTCCGGCGAGTTCCTGTGAGCTTAGCATGAGTATGTACCAAAATTTGTCCTTCCTGCTCTGGCCACAACCACACGAAAACTCAATTTAAATTGGCCACTTGAAAATGAATTCCTATGGGGCTACTGAGTGATATTCCATTGGTCTGAAGCACAAAGTGCCAGCACCTGGTGATCTGAACATGAACAATGTTTGATGTGTCTGAGCACACGGCGTGTGAGTTATGGGTACCGGCGTAACCAGAGGAAATCGGATGTACAGAATAGTCCACAAACTATATTATGTGAAATTAAGGTGCATGTTGGAATATATGCAATCATTTTATAATGATAACACAGAACCTTTCAGTGATGTAATATTGACAGACTGGCCATGTTTGCCACGTAGCATCGCTCAGGGTTTTATCGATATTATACATATATGGTAGAAAGAGGTGCTGCGAATAAACTTACATCAATATTGCAATGCAGGAAATCCTTATATCGCCATATAGATGTGGCAATATATATCTAGGAAAAAGTAATATATATATATATATATATATATATATATATATATATATATATATATATATATATATATATATATATGTATGTATATATATATATATATATATATATATATATATATATATATATATATATATATATATATATATATATATATATATATATATATATATATGGAATTTCAGAAAGTCATAAATGTGATCACAAACATGGCATACGCTTAAAACAATGAAATTCTTAAACCACTATGCTCTGGTATGTACATGTTATTCTTTGTATAAGAGGCCCGCCCAATAACAAATTATATGAGCAATTATTCTAACCCACCTTTCGTTAACCTGACACATTATCGTAGCACAAATAAGAAAAATAGGGTGTTCTGGGATTTTTTTTTATACATGATTAAATGTTGTCTCCAGACAGCTAATTCCAAAAGTGAAATCTAATAGCGGTTTTACCTGGAGAGAAAAAAATGAGGAAAATTAGTCAAACATAAGGGCATCTGTTGCTCCCTGAGCTTGGTTAAACATTGGGCATTGGTATCATGATCTCAACAATTTAAACCAAGTTCCAGTTTCATGCATTGATCTGTTCAAGTACGGATTGAATTGCTTACTGACAGTTTGGCGGGGTTGTCCAGGTACTTTTGTCCTTCTTCCATTGGCCTCTCATGCGCTGCGTATCTGGCAACTACTTTTTAATGCTCGGCATTTTCGTGTCATCTCGTCGATGAGTACATGAGATGCGTCCGCAGAAAAAACAATGGTTGCCAGCACAGTGTCAGATGGAGCCCACACACAACCAACATGCATGCGCAAACCAATTATTTCAAAACAAACGGGGAACATGGAAACGACGTACACCAACTGGGGAAGACACTGCAAGATACAAAAACTTTCTAGAGTTCTGTTACATCATATTCCTCTCACTTATTGAGCACAAAAGT